>JAAALK010001544.1:0-46190 GCA_019279435.1 Zizania palustris
TTCTCATTAGATTAGTCTTTTACCATTTTAGCTCTATTAAGGGTACCGAATAGTTTCCACTATGTCTTTTGTAATAGAGGGGTAAAAGGGTCTTTTCCTTAATGTTTGGGCCTATAAATACCCCCCGTTCTACCCTGTAATGGGGACCGAATACAAGTTATTCAATATACATCTTAGAACTATTTTGAGCTATTATCCTTTCGGAGGCTTGAAATAGTTTACTTCGCAAACACTTCATTTGTTAGTTTCTAACTTTCAGAAACCTGTTAGCGTAATCTTTTACGCCAACAACTAATAGTGTGACAAGATCCATATTCAACTAACTCCTAGTGAGCTTTGGCATCACTGCTAGAAGCTAACAGACATAGGTAAATAACACTTTGCTAATCACATCATATGTGACTCTTGTTCATTGGAGTAGCATCCAATGTATGACATCCAACTCCAAGCCCCAAGGCCCAAAACTGTTTTTATAGCTTCGTTAAGCAAACCAATACTATGCATGCGGAAGTCCGATTTTCACCCCAGTTGGTCAAGATAAAAGATAGCACCCTACATTGGCAGACCCACTATCGATGATCGAGATCCTTGCTGGGTGCAACAATTGGAAAGTGCATCGGTACTTAATTTTCTGAGTGAAGACTATTCTAGCAAGGTGACGTTCCCTAGCGCGCCTGAGACATGCAAGAATAGTATGACAGGAACATAAGTAAGCACCACAGGTAACACATTGACTGTGACATAGTATGACCCCTTCACATGGTGATCTCCATCTCCATGGCTCCCATCATTAAGTGTGTGCCTCTTGCCACCATGAATTGTACTAGTCTATCAAAATAGCACCTACACTAGTTACATGAGTTGAAGCATCAATAATCAACACGTAGGTCGTCTGAATGTACACCAGCATTGGGCTGTAAATAATCATGACATGTAGGCCATATTTAATTTAAATTCAATGCATGCATCTCATACATCACAATCAACAAGGCCATACGAGTCACAACATTCTCTGCAAAAGAAAGTTGGGCGAAGAATCTACAAGTGGTCGATATCTGGATCTGAATATATCAGCTCATCCAGGCTCGAAATTTCTTGCTAGTTTTTGTCTCAATCGGAACTTTCGATCTAGCATCAGAACTTCCAATCCACCGGAACTTCCGGTATCAAATTGCTCTTTGTATCGAATTATACTTGGCATCGAAACTTCCGATCCAATGAAAACTTGTGATCAGTATCGGAACTTCCAAATTCCGACGAATAGAAAATAGATATAATCTACTTTTCACCATGTATGTCCATATGTGATCGATCTAGATCGAACAGTACTCACGTAGGCTCTGATACCACTGTTGGGTCACGGGGAAGCTACTCTAGCTAGCAAATTCAAATTTTCACCCAAAACCCTGAAATCATGCGTGTGAGGTACCATGAATATGTTGGGGAAGCACATCCTCGCATATCCTTGTCTTGGTCTGCCTGTTCCTCGATGATCCAATCGGCGAAAACCATCTATGTTCACTTGAAGAAGACGATGAGTGTCATTGTTCGATCAACGCTTCCACAGAGTCCACACATATAGGAAAGGATTACTCCCACGCCAGCGTGCTAGCACCACTCATGAGAACCGGGAAGAAATCTCAATCTCAACTCTTGACATCAAGAAGGAAGGGAGAGGAGAGGTGTGGTGGCGAGGGTGGAGCATTTGGGTCTTCTAAAAACTTATATCCATGACCTCCTCCTCTCTATTTATAATACCAAGGTGTGGGACTTTAACCACAATCTGATCTATAATAGATCTAATCTGTTATGTCCTAATCGGAAATTTTGATACCCCTATCGGAACTTCCGATCAAGACTTTCGATCTATAACACAGCCCACATCAGAACTTCCGATATTCCTATTAGAACTTCCGATCTAGCCTATCGATCTATAAACTAGAACACGCCAGAACTTCCATTACCCCTATCGGAACTTCCGATCAATCGATTCCAAATTGAAACTTCTGGTTTAAACTCTATGAATGCTGGGACCTCGTGGGAAGGTGCACAAGGTGGATGCATGATGGAATTCAAAGGCCATGACGTGTACCGCATGCAAATGAGAAATCTTCTCACTATCGAGAGGACTATCATCGCCCTCCCCAACACAACTAGACTCTAAAGAGTTTGGGCCATGACTCAAGCAGCCGCCATTCAACTCGTTGATATGGTGCCACCTCATTGGTCACGGTCTCCAGAATGTAGCTCTCATTCCTGGCCATGCCCAAAACATCATCAACGATGCGTGTGATGCACGCAATGTCATTTCTCGCCATAAAGGTGAATGTGAGCATGGCAAACTCCATCGTCGTGAATAGTATGACCGTAGTCATGGCACGTCGGGGACTAATCAGCCTGACATCGACATGTCACACCATGATAGCTTCCTAACCTTCTCAAAGCGCCTTTGGCATATCGTGTGGCCTCGTAATTTCTGTCCTATGGGAGTTATGTCATATGATGTCAAGACCGACCCCTCCTAGTGGTTGTCGCTATATTATATTGTCATTCATACAATTGGAGGGGACCACGATGTCATGGTCAATTACCTCCCCATTATGCTATCTATGTTCGCCATCAGCTAGCTGGCTGGACTACCGAAGGACTCCATAAACTCATGGAGCGAGTTGTGCAATGTCTTCATTGCCAACTATCAAGGAACTTGGTAAAGGTCGGTCTCACAACATGACCTACACCAAGTATGCCAAAGAGACGGTGAATCTGTTGATAGCAAAAAATGGCATTAATGGCTAGATTATCAAAATATAAATTTTTGGTGATTTGGGCCGAAAATACACATGTCCAGGGTCTGTCCGAAGCCCTACGGGGCCGAAGCCTGTCGAGCTATGGGCTCTGAAAGCCTCCAGCCAGCCCATGGGCTTCGGCCAGGAAGCCTTTGGAGGCCGACGCTGCCGAAGCTTCGGGAACCTTCGGAGTCCCACGCTGCCGAAGCTTCGGCCTAAGAGCCAGCTTCGATGGGCTTGGCCAAAGCCCACGCTAGCGAAGCTTCGGCCCGAGGAGCAAGCCTCAATGGGCCTGGCCGAAGCCCACGCTGTCGAAGCTTTGGCACGAGGAGCAAGCCTCAACGGGCCTAGCCGAAGCCCATGCTATCGAAGCTTCAGCACGAGGAGCAAGCCTCAACGGGCCTGGCCAAAGCCGACGCTACCGAAGCTTCGACCCGAGGAGCAGGCCTCGGCGGGCCTGACCGAAGCCCACCTCGGCAGAGATAGAGTTGGACGCGTTGCCAGCTTAATCTTTATCTCTATCCGACCGGATTAATAGCAGATTAGATTAGAGTTAACCCTCTATAAATATAGAGGCCTGGCCGGCGTGGAGAAGCCCCCTCAACACAAACCAAACCAAAGCCATGCTTTGATCGTACCTTTACTTTTACCTTTACTTTCCTGTACCTCTTCGTGGGTTTGCCTGGAAGCCCTCCGTCCGCAACTAGGGAACAGTGGTAAGCCTTGGTACTTCGCCCGTGAAGTCCCCGTTAATCTACGTAACAGATTGCTATCACCTTGTTACTTCGCCTGTGAAGTATCCGCTAATCTGCGTAACAGATTGCTACCTTCGCCACCCGTGCAACACCTCGCAAATTCGGTCCTAAGGCCGAATTGGTACTTCGCATCATCTCTGATGCAGGTTCGCACGTTCGGAGCCCCTTCGCCAGCGGTGTTCAGAGCTGAGAGATCGGTTCCGGAGGTCCCCAGGCTTCGACAACAGACTTCGCCGGCACACTTTGTCGTGACAGGCTTCGCCACGACTACTCTGCGCGCCAAGACGAAGTTGCACCTGCACGTGGCCTTCACGTCACCACTCTGTAATTCACTGCATCGGAGATCGCACGCCGAACCCCGCTGTTCGGAGGTGATCACCGTGTTCAGATTCGTTCGGAGTCTACCTTTAGCCGGATCAGCCCGAACGCCGAAGCACCCTTCGGTAGAGCACTTCGCACCGATCGCCGAAGCACCCTTCGGCGGAGTAGTTCGCACTAGACGCCAAAGGTACCCTTCGGCGCACCTTTCGCAGCAAACTTCGAACCAGGAGGACTCCGACTGGTTTGCTGATTTTAACTTGCTTAATCTATTTCTTTCGGCTAATTGGATTATTTCTTGTAATCTGGTTGCCTGGTGACTCCACCCCCCTTATCACTATTAAGGGTAGTCGGAACGCGGCGTCGGTGCTACGTCACGCTTAGGCACGTCCCTAAGTATCTGTACACTCTTGGATTACCGGATTGACCCAAGTGCGGGGGCATGATTCCGTGTCAACACACTTTTTGGTGACTATGCTGGGGAAGAGCTACGCCAACACGATGAGTACGTCTACATCGGCCGCTGGTACATCTACTTCAACTACTACGCCTACACAGCCGATGGACATAATAGGAGGCGTGGTTATCGACAACCGCAACATAATGTCACCTACTCTTGAAGATATCCCCGCTGGTGACCGAGTAGAGATCGAGGCAAGGCTAAAGGCGCTCCAAGACATGATGCTTGGAGGCTACATCAAGACACGCACAGGCTTCGTGAAGCGAGACATCATCACCCCCGACTCCGCTCAGGTCCAGGTAACACCGATATCGCCTCGCTTATCTTCTTTAGAAATTGAGCAAAAAATAGCCGCATCAGTAGATCAGGCCGTTAGCGCTTCGCTAGCCAACCGTTTAGATTCGGCAGTCAGCTCCCAAGTAGAGGCAACTCTTAGAAGGTTCGGCTTCACTGAGGCCGCACCCTCGGTTCCTACAGTTAGTGCACCTCCAACGAACATGTCTCCGACCTCACCACTTATGGTCGAGACCAATCATTATACCTATGGACAAACTAACACTGCATTTCACACAACACATGCGCCAATACCCGCGCTACCCGCACCACACACGCAGATGCCCGGACATGAGCACATCGTACAAATAGCACATAGGGAAGAAGCACATGGCCGACACGTCGATATCCCACCGCGTGTCGCGCCCCCACATGAAAGGCGCATGCAAACAAGCTACCAAGATGATTTAGATGAGCGAATCCGCGCACTGTTTAGGGAGTGTGCCGGCTTCGTGCCCAAGGGACGGGTTAGGGTTTACCGCAAACCATACCTCGATCATCTTGATACAGTACCCTACCCCCACGGCTATAGGATCCCTGAGTTCACCAAATTCGATGGCGAGGGTAGCAGGACCACACTAGAGCATGTTAGTCAATTTTTGGCTCAGTGTTGAGAGGTTAGCGGGATAGATGCCCTAAAGGTTAGACTATTTTCTCTCTCGCTATCCGGCACAGCTTTCACTTGGTTTTCGGCGCTCTCGCCGAACTCCATCCACACGTGGGATGACTTAGAGTGGAAATTCCATGATTATTTCTACACGGGTGAAACAGAACTTAGGCTTTCACATTTGACATCGGTTAAACAGAAATCTAGTGAGAGCGCGTCAGGTGACGGCATGGCACCGGCCGGTCGGACCGTGGCAAGACCACCGGTCGGACCGACTACTCTTGAAAAGTGGCCTCCAAGCTTCGGTTACCATCTTCCCATGGATGGATCACAACCAAACTTCTTGGGGAAGTTAGGAGTGATGAAACACTACAAACAAATAACAAGAGATCAAAGTAATTCGGCCAGAAGACCGAATTACCAATAAAAAGCGATAAACCCAATAGAAATCTGTTACGTGGATGAAACATATGATTCATCAGCTAACCGACATGGACTTGCCGTGATTACGACACGACAGACGAATGGTTTACAGTGCAAACTAGCAAAGATGTACGTTGTTGGGGGAAAATATTTCATCCTCAGAGCCATTATGGTAACAAGGCAAAGGCAGGTGATTGAATCAAAGGATTCCAGCATATAACTCCAGAATCATCGTGGATCAAGTTCGAAGTATGGAGGCGAACTCTAGTTTGGAGTATATCTTCGAACTAGTCCTCTTCCGAGGGTTTCCTTGCCAGCTAGGATGGAAGACTTATCTTCTTTCTCATTAGATTAGTCTTTTACCATTTTAGCCCTATTAAGGGTACCGAATAGTTTCCACTATGTCGGTTGTAATAAAGGGGCAAAAGGGTCTTTTCCTTAATGTTTGGGCCTATAAATACCCCCCGTTTTACCGTGCAAGAAGGACCGAATACAAGTTATTCAATATACGTCTTCAAACTGTTTTAAGCTATTATCCTTTCGGAGGCTTGAAACAGTTTACTTCGCAAACACTTTGTTTGTTAGTTTCTAACCTTCAGAAACCTGTTAGCGTAATCTTTTACGCCAACAGTTGGCGTCGTCCGTGGGGAACCAAGTCCAAAAAAACTTCATTCTCTACCGCATTCTCAAACCATGCCTCCCAAGCGGAGTGCAGGTGGTAGTCCTATTCGGAGGTCTCCTCGGACCTCCGGAGCAAGATCTTCAAACACAGTTGAGGTCGGAGTGCCTTCATTGTTTCCTCCACCTCAAACTCCGGAAGAGATTTCCCTTCCTCGAGCATACGGAGTTCCTCCCCCAACTCCATCTATACTTCGGCCAGCCGGAGTCCCTCTTCCACCTCAAGTTCCACTTCGAACTGATGCATACAGTTCTCAAGACCCGAAAGGTCCTTCCGGAGGAGATGAAGATGGTCTTGGTGATATGGCCGCTCAAATGGCCAGTCTCCAAGCTGAAGTAGCAAGGTGGCGGCAAGAAGCCGCATATAGGCTTCGTTCTCAGGCCACCCCAGTCATCCCCGAAGTGCCCAAAGACGACGAACTTCCTTATCCCGAAGCCCCGGAGAACGCTTCCTTCGACACCGAATCTCCGCTGCATCCTGAGTTGCAGAAAGTGCGCTTCGACCCTAAGTTCAAAACATCGAAGCTTTGCAAATATTCCGGAGATGAAGATCCTGGAGAGTTCGCCCGTTCTTATGCATTAGCAATTGAAGCCAGCGGGGGAGTGCGAGACACTATGGCCAAATGTTTTCCCCTAGCTCTCGAAGGAGTGGCACTGCGGTGGTTCTGGTCTCTGAAGCCAGGATCAATCAGATCATGGGGGGAGTTGAGGAAGAAGTTCGTGAGCAACTTTCAGGGTACCTTCGTACCCCCAATGTCAACAGGAAGCCTTTTCCAGGTGAAGCAGCTCCCCGGAGAGACTTTAAGACAGTATTTCAAGCGCTTCGCTCATACGAAGTAACAAATTCGAGGGTTAACTACGTCTTCTGTAGTTTACGTAGCTCGAGAGGGAGTTATTCATGCGGGCCTCCTTGATAAACTTCACAGGAAAAAGATATCTTCTGTTGCTCAGTTGATGTCTTATTTCGAAGAATATGCAAGGTCAAAAGAGGGATGGCTTCGGAGAACTGCTGCAACTCCGTCGATACTGCAAGAAGTTAAGTTGGAAGTGAAAACTTCAACACAACCGCAAGGGCCTAGCTTCGAAGCTCAGCACGACAGGCGTCGGGGGCAAAAGCATCCTCGTTCAGAAGTTTTGAACATTGCACCCCCGCAGAAGTTTGTTCCAAGGGCTCCGCAGCCTTCAGGAAGCAAGACCAGTGACTGGAGGCCGCCAGGGAAACCGGCTGGCAAAGCCTAGGCCTTTTTCTGCTGTGTCCATGGTGAAAATCGGAGTCACGCAACTGATGCGTGCAAATCTATACTTGCTTTAAGTGGCTCATACAGAGTGGTTAGCCAACCCAGTCTTCGTTAGGAAGAAATCTTTAGTGAAGTGGCACATGTGTATTGATTTTACATCGCTGAATAAAGCATGCCCCCGCGACCCCTACCCCATGCCCTGAATTGATCAATTGGTCGACTCTACTGCCGGTTCGGAGTTATTAAGCTTCCTCGACGCGTACTCAGGTTATCATCAAATTTGGCTAAATCGCGGAGATGAAATCAAGACAAGCTTCGTAACTCCTTCAGGAGTCTTTTGTTATGTAAGAATGCCCTTTGGCATAAGAAATGCCGGGGCTACTTTTTCAAGGTTAATTGCTAAGGCTCTAAGTCATCAATTAGGTCACAATGTAGAGGCCTATATGGATGATATTGTAATAAAGAGTGCTTTAAAGCACAAACATAGCCTAGACATAGCAGAAACATTCAATAGCCTTCAGGCATGTGGGATCCGTCTTAACCCCGAAAAATGTATCTTCGGGGCGTAGGATGGAAAATTGTTAGGGTATCTAGTTTCAACAGAGGGATCAAAGCTAGCCCCACTCAGATAACTGCGTTGCAAAGGATGGCTCCCCTAGAGAATTTAAAGCAAGTACAAAAGCTGACTGGTCGTCTTGCAGCACTTAGCAGGTTTTTGGCAAGGTCTGCGGAGAGAAGTTTGCCCATCTTTAAAGCATTGAAATGGTCCGAAGATTTTGCATGGACACCGGAGTGTCAAAAGAGCTTTGAAGATATTAAGAATTATCTCAGTAACCTTGCTACACTCACGGTGCCTATTGCGGACGAAACCCTACTCCTCTACCTTGCAGCTACTGGCTCTACTGTTAGTGCAGTCCTTGTTAGAGAGGTTGATTTCAACGGGAAGTTGGTACAGAATCCAGTTTATTTTGTGTCTGAAGCATTGTATGGAGCAAAAACAAGATATTCCGAGCTTGAGAAATTCACTTATGCTCTGATAATGGCTTCGAGGAAGCTAAGGCATTATTTCTTGGCACATAATGTAATTGTACCAACTTCATATCCTTTAGGAGATATGCTCCGAAGTAAGGATTCTACAGGAAGAATTGGGAAGTGGGCCGTTGAGTTAGCACCTTTTGTCATATCCTTTGTGGCAAGAACAACAATTAAGTCACAAGTGCTGGCGGACTTCGTGGCAGAATGGACTCCCCCGGTAGCATGGGCTCCGGAAAAGCCAAGTGAAGGGATTTGGACTATTTATTCTGATGGAGCTTTCCAAGCATCTGGAGCAGGAGTCGGAGCCATGATAATTTCGCCTTCAGGGCAAAAGGAAATGTACTCCACAAGACTCAACTTTAAGTCTACCAATAATACAGCGAAGTATGAGGGAATTTTATTGGGACTTCGAAAGGCACGCGCTCTAGGGGCTACGAGAGTTGTTATTAAGACAGATTCTCAGATTGTAGCTGGGCACGTAGACAAGAGCTTTCAAGTTCGGCATCCAAAGCTTGCAAAATACTTGGAAGAAATCCGTAAGATTGAAGCAGCATTTAAAGGGATTTCCATTCGGAGTATACCTAGAGCAGAAAATGTGCAAGCTGACATCTTAGCAAAAGCTACAACCGGAGCTATGGACATACCAGAAGAGACTTTTATGAAGAACTCAGTACACCTTCGGTGCCACAAATCCATGCTGCGGAAGTCCTTTGCATTCCAAGTACAGATTGGCGAAGTTCAATTATGGAATTGTTGCAAGGAGAAGCAAATATGTCTGAAGGGTCGTAGCTTTCGAGGTTGAAACTCAGAATTCGGAGTTATCATATAATCAACGGTATTTTGTGCAAGGCCGGAGTATATTCCCCTTTGCTCCGATGTATATCTCAAGCCGAAGGTCAAGAAATTCTTCGAGAAATTCATGAAGGACTCTGCGGTAGCCATTTAGCCCCTCGAGCTTTGGCAAGAAAGACACTTCACCAAGGGCTTTATTGGCCTACAATAGTAGCTGATGCGAAGAGCTTAGTCCGCACTTGCCAAGGATGTCAGAGGATGGGACGAAGAAGTCATCGCCCACCAACAACTCTCCATGTCATTGCTCCAGTATGGCCCATGGCCAGATGGGGCATGGATCTTATTGGCCCCATCCCAGTAGCAAGAGGAAATTTGAAGTTCGCAGTGGTAGCAATCGAATACTTTTCAAAGTGGGTCGAAGCAGAGTCCCTAACAGCTATCACTTCGAATAATGTACAAAATATTTTCTGGAAGAATATTATATGGCGGTTCGGAGTGCCTCGGCAGCTAACAGTTGATAATGGAACATAGTTCGATGCAGAACCCTTCAGGAAATTATGTGAAGACCTAGGCATCCAATTATGTTTTGCTGTGGTAAGGCATCCTCGGTCTAACGAAGCTGTTGAAAGAGCCAATGGTAATATCTTATCAGGGCTGAATCGAAGAATAGTTGGATTAGCAAAAGGACTGTGGACTGAAGAGCTCCCGAAAATCTTGTGGTCCATTCAGACAACTCAGACAAGGTCTACTGGATTCACTCCCTTCAGACTATTATTCGGAGACGAGGCCATGACACCAACGGAGCTTAAAGGAGGATCCCTTCGCAGCACCGAACCAGAAATAGAAGCAGAAAGACAAACTTCGCTTGATTTAACAGAAGAGTCAAGACTTCGAGTTGTTGCAAATTTGTCAAAGTATCAGCAGCAAACAAAGACTTGGTTTGACCCGAAGGTCAAGATTAATGAACTTAGACTGGGTCATCTCGTTTTGCGAATTATTATAGCGCCAGGGAAATTAGGAAATAAGTGGGAAGGTCCATACCTATTTGTACGTTCAGGGCGTCCTGGTTCTTTTAAGTTAGCTAATTTGGAAGGTGAAGAGTTAACGCATACATGGCATGCGGAGCACCTAAAGAGATATTTCGCATAGGGGCTCCTTGTAATAATTTGTAAACACCTTCCGAATCAATAAAGCTTATGGTTCAGATAATGCCTACCCCCCATAAACTTCCTACTTCTAGTGGACGCACTGGAATAGCGAAGTTGACCGGGAGGGAAGTGTCATTAATTTGAATCATATTTTTCGGACTTTGGACCACTGGTCCGAAGCTTCCGACGAGGTGGGAAAGTCACGAAGAAAACGGATTCCAAGCCACCGGCTTGAAAGCATCCGTAAAAAGAGTCCAAGGAGACCAAATAATGCGGATTCCAAGTTTCGGCTTGAAAGCATCCGTAAAAAGAGTCCAAGGAGACCACTACGAATTCCAAACCACCGGTTTGATAGAATTCACAAAAAGAGCCGAAGGAGGCCAAAACAAAACTGAGTTTGAGCTCATGAGCTTCGAATATCTGTGAAAAAAGTCTAAAGTGTCCGGAAAGTTGTCTAAAGTGATTTCTTTCAAAACACAAGGTACTAAGTTACCAATCTTCAGACTCCAAGTAGTCGAAGACATTTTATAAGATTTTAATCAATCTTTAAATTGCTGAGGGGCTCCGAGCCCCCAAAATTGTACTCCTAAGTTTTTCTTTGCACCTAACCATCTTTGAATATAGTTCGAAGTTGCTTACGCCCAGAGAGGGGCTGGGAAATAGGGAGACAATTTTAAATCGATATTTATTATTCGAACAAATTATGATTTCATCATGAAAAATCGGTATCTATACCGAGAAGGAATCGAAGACCCCTTCGATCTCTATAGATAAGGTTGGAACGACTAGTTCCAGAGCCGGGATTTCTAACAACTTTGCGTTTAACTCTCCTACCTCCCTTCGAAGCTCTAAAGTCTTTCTGTTCTTGTTGAAGCTCTGCCAAAGTTCGAAGTCATTCGGGGCTCCTTTACCAGCTTCCAAGTTCTTCAGGCTTTTTACCTTGAGCTTCATCTTCATCTTCGGACCATGCAATGTCTTCAGAAGATGAAGTTTACAAGTTAACTTCTTTTTCTTCCTCTTTAATATAAGATAGTATATCTTTGCTTACTTTCGGCGTAATTGCACCGGAGCTATATCGAGGAACTAAAAATCGAGGTCGCTTGTGAAGTTTTAAAAGATCGAAGGTAGCCCATAGTTGGTGGAGTTCTTCGTTAACGTTTAACACTTCGACATCATCCATATGAGGTGAAGCCTAAAAACACGATAAGCAAATTTTCATTCATAATATATGAAAAACATGATGCTTTACATAGTCAGGATCCTAAGGTAAATCTAGACCTGCGGGTTTGGCGGAGGCTTGCTGCTCGAAGCTTGCAACCGAGCTTGCTTTTGGTGTTGCCCTTCATCAATCCAAGCCTTGATCGCAGTGCGACCTTCGGCCCTCCATGAAGCTTGGAAGGCTTGCCAAGCAGCGGCCACGTCTTTGGAAGGATTGAGAAGCTGGTTTTCGTCGAAGGTAATGGGAGCCGCCTCTGCGTTCGGAGTTATCGTTATTCCCAGATCTTCGTAGTAGCGAAGTATGCCGATAGCAGCCACTTGTCCGCAGAGTTCTCCGTATCGAATGCCTGCCGTCTTCATCGCTTTCGCAGCTCCTTGGATCATTTTTAGCCACTGAAGAAAGGAGACGTTGTCGTTTGAAGGAAGTGTCCCAGTAGTACCAAAGTACTCTAGAACACTTAGAAGTTGGTTCATGACCTCCGCAGCTACCTTCTCCGATTTCAGCTTATCATAAAGTAAAGCATCCTTCGTAGAAGTCAATTCTTCCACCACGCCGGAGAGCCTAGCTGCCTCCGTAGCTAAAGAGTTTTTCTGGTTAAGTAGGTGGCTAGCCTCTTGTGCAGTTTTGGCTTTTTCCTCCCGGAGCTTGACAAGTTCAGCCCCCGCCGTAGCATGCTCCGCCCGCATCTTTTCTATTTCCGCCCGAAGCACAATCTGTTCTGCTTCGAGCTCCTTATTTGCAGTCTCCAAGCTTTGCCTGGCCCTCCGCTCTGTTGAGACCATGTTGTCTAAATGGGAAACTCGACCTTCGGAAATGTTAAGATTTCTCTGATGAGTGGTGATTTCCTCTCGAAGGCGAAGGCTTCCGAGTTCATTTGAAACATTTGCAGCTCAGGCCAAGACTATTTGCTACAAAGAGAAAAAACCAAGGTAAGAAATTATTTGAATATAAGATTAATTTTGTTTTGCAAATACTTCATACCTGGTACGTTGCACGCTCCATGGCAGCGTTGAGCTCCGAACCCTAAGCCTCGCTCAAGATGGCTACCAAGTCTGTCTCCCTGACTTCGCGGCTAGCTCGATCCAAAGGCTCGAGCAAAGTCTGAAGTTCGGTTCTTTGCTCCAAGAAAGGAGCTAGAAGAGGGAGCATAGACAAGGCCCTATGGTCGTCTTCATTTGACGAGGGGCTGGAGCGCTGGGCTGTATATTTTGGAACTTCGGCAGACTGCCCCCCCTCTGTAGATTGGCTTCTGTCTATCAATTCAGACGGAGTTAATCCTGAACTCGGAGCAGGGAGGGGGTCCACCTTGCCTTTAACTTTTCCAGGTCCCATTTGAGCGACTTCTAGAATTGGCTCCGGAGTAGCCGAAGTCCCAGGATTTGTATCTTCGGGAAGGCCCTCTTCCATAGGAGCAGATCCTGTTGAAGCAAAGATATTATACATTGTATAATTTCGTAGGAAAAAAGAAAAAAAGAATTATGTGAAGTTTACCTCCGAAGTCTTGACGGCGGGTGAGCATCGGACTGCTTGCCGGTCAAAAGCTACCCCGAAGTCTTCGTCGGAGTCAGAATTCACGACTAAAGCTTCGACTGTTGGAGCCTCTTCGGGAGCTGCCGTCGTTGCTTCACTCGGAATCGAAGTTGATTCTACAGCAACTTCGACTCCACCTTCGTCCATAGGGGCTTCATCTCGCGATAAGTCTTCTTGAGCAGCCGAAGTCCCAACATGCCCAAGGTTTCCTTGAAACTCCGGCACGCTCGCAGCATCACAAATGTTTGCATTTGTTTGGGCTCCATCCTTGTCAATCAAGTCAACAAGCATTCTACCTTCATCCTCCGAGGAATCGGAGACCGAAGCTATTTGGCTTGGAGGCACCGTAGTTTTTGGCTTTCGGGCTACTTTCTTCGACGGAGTCTTGGCAGAGGTCGAGGCTCCAACTTCGGCTTTCCTTTTCTTGGGCCCTTGTTCCGAAGGCACCCAATCCAAAAGAGGAGGGGGAATAACTTCGAGTAGCCCCCATACTCGGTTGGACCGCTCCCAAGTACCTACCAACTTAATCCTCCATTCTTTCTCAGCCGGAGTCGGGACTCCCAGAATTTTCTCCGAAGCCCGCACAATTTGCTCCGAAGTCATAGGAGCTAGAGAGGCTGAAAGATAAGTTGATGTTGGTTATTTCTTCAAAATGAATATATATGAAACATGTTGTTTTCAAAGTTACCTGCAGGGCTCGAGCTCGAAGAAATCTTTCGAAGGCCACCTTCCGTATCTTCTTCGAAGGTGATTGGCCAGTTGGCCATCAGAGGGGGGATCTAAAGTCCGATGAACTCCTCTGCCAGATCCCTCATGCTCAGGCTATGGCTAATCCTCTGAAGTAGACTAAGGCGAGCTTCAAGCTGACCTGGATCTGGATGGACAAGAGTGTCTCTCTGAAAGTTTATGTCCTGTAGAGGTCCAGCTAAGCGACTTCCTGCTCCAACTTCGGCGTAAACCCATCGGAGGATCCAATCCATATACCATCTAGCATTGATGGCCTTAGCTGGAAATCGAAGGCCACCACCATCTTTTCACCTCCGGGGCCCACGAAGGTCTTGGGTTGGCAAGAAGCCTGGTGTAGGGCTGTGAAGATTTCTGCTCTTCCTTCGCAGCCTTCGGCTCGCAATGCCCACTCGATGATGGAGAGGCGTGCTATCACGTTCGGAGAGAGCTGGGGGAGAGTAACATGGAATAAATCCAGTACCTCGGCCAGGAAGTCGACAGCCGGAAGTCCTAATCCAGCTTCGAAAAAGGCTTCGAAGACGACCACTTCTCTGGGCCTTGGCGAAGGAATAGCTTCTTTTCCAGGTTTGCGGATCACTATCTCTGAACTAATCTTGCCTTCTATCGCAGCCGCGAGCGATTCCCTCTGGCAGGTTGAAGGTCCCAACTGATAGGATTGATCCGCATACTTCGTCGACGCCGAGAGGAGATCATGAGAATCATCGCGTTGGGGATTTCTCCCTGGCGTCGCCATTGCTGCTACTGTTGCTGTCGGAGTCACCGTCACCGATGTCGCCGCCGCCGCTGCAGCCGCAACCTACTGCCGAGCCAAGGCTGAAGGCGCCCCAGGAACTTTGAAACTCGTCTTCACCATGAAATCGCGTGGATTGCTTGAGGAAAGAATGGAGGCTAGGGTTGTCTGCTGGGTTGTTTGCACGAGAGCAGTGAGAAGGTATTCGGGAAGGATTTGGGCCCCTTATTTATAGGCCAAGCCACGATTTTTTACCGTTTGGTGTTCTGTCGTTTCGCATTCCCAACTGTTATCTCTTTGCGAACTTAACACATTTCCTTAACTTCCATTGAGGAAAAAGCCAACGACTATTTCTTCTAAGCCTAAAAAGCTTTCGGATTTTTTAAGTTAATTCTAAAAAATAGTTAGAATATAATTTCCTTATAAGTTGATTCGAAGTTTTGAATCTCCGCATATTTCGAAGGCTGATTAATATTGTTAGTCTCTGCGCATGATTATTTTTCTTGTGTATACTGCTCTCCTAACATCACAGGTTTAGCGGAGAAGCGTATTCGAGGGGCTACTGTTGGGGGAAATATTTAATCCTCAGAGCCATTATGGTAACAAGGCAAAGGCATGTGATTGAATCAAAGGTTTCCAGCATATAACTCTGGAATCACCGTGGATCAAGTTTGAAGTATGGAGGCGAACTCTAGTTCGGAGTATATCTTCGAACTAGGACTCTTCCGAGGGTTTCCTTGCCAGCTAGGATGGAAGACTTATCTTCTTTCTCATTAGATTAGTCTTTTACCATTTTAGCCCTATTAAGGGTACCGAATAGTTTCCACTATGTCGGTTGTAATAAGGGGGTAAAAGGGTCTTTTCCTTAATGTTTGGGCCTATAAATACCCCCCGTTTTACCCTGTAAGAAGGACAGAATATAAGTTATTCAATATAAATCTTCGAACTATTTTAAGCTATTATCCTTTCGGAGGCTTGAAACAGTTTACTTCGCAAACACTTCGTTTGTTAGTTTCTAACCTTCAGAAACATGTTAGCGTAATCTTTTACGCCAACATATGTGCTATGCTAAAACTAGGGCAACAAAAGTAAATGTGATTCAAGGTAGATAATTGGATCTATTAGTGTTTTGGGGGCTTCTTGAATCGGCATTGCCTCTATTTATAGAGGTGGGTCATGAGTTCCTGGGCTTCTAATTGGAATTGTGTACGAGTCCGAGTCACCCAAAATCAATTAGGGATACAAATCCCCCAGAATTATCTAATTGGACTCGGACACAGACTTGGCCAGTCTGACCGAGCCCATATGGCCGGTCTGAACGGGCCTACATGGCCGGTTAGACCGGGCCTACATGGCCGATTGGACGTCCTGTGCCAGGTCTCGACATATTTTCGGTAAAACTACCAAAAAGTGATATTTTGATAATCTTGACCATTAATGCCATTTTTTGCTATCAACACCATGATCTCGCACGCGCATGAGTCTTGGATTTAGAGCGGAAATTTTGAATTTGCCAGCTAGCGTAGCTCCCCTATTGCCCAACACATAGTTCTTACAAGCACAAACATAACCCCCTTCACTCTTAAGGGCATATGCCACCATATCATCAATCAAACAATGTTCATACCTACCACAGCAGAAATTATTATGACATAAAGGAAAAGAAAGCCTCCACGCACACCTACAGCAAGGTAGACAGATTAATTGGTGTACCATATTCCTGCATCCTCAAACTTGGCTCTCCATTTTGTTTCATAGTTCTCTTGGAAGATATCTTTAAACATGATATATGAAGGTAATATTATTTATTTCAATATGGATATACACCTATATAAAAATAAAATAATATATGATGATTAACTACAGACCTTCCATCATATTTTTTGAGGATTGCTTTCTAGGTGCTATGATAAAGTGGCCATCTTTTCTGGTAAGCCATGTTCATCGAAGCTTCAGAAAATGCCTGTATAGACTATTTGGAGCAAAGCATAGAATAAAAGCTGCCAAGTTTAAAGTCCTGTTTAAAGACACAGAGTGCCAAAATCTAGCTTGATACAAGATATCATAAACAAACCTCATCAGTATTGTACAAAGACAAAGCTACTCCACCAGCACCAGTGAAGTTGAACACATCCAACTCTATTTGTTCCTCTCTGCCATTTGTTCCTCGCAACTCTATTCGTGGGTTGGGGTACTTCTTGCCTGATTGGCCCTTGTGGTGCAGTGGAAGGCTGGGATGGCAGTGTGCCCCTCCCGAAGATATATGTGTTCTGTGACGGTTCCTATCTGCCTAACCCTTAGATCACAAGGGTAGGTAGCGGGGCCATCATATTCCCTTCGACACCAAATGAAGTGTTCGATGGATCCTGCCTCACCGTCCAATGTGGTGGTGGCGTTGGCCGAGGGTGTTGAGGATTTTGAAGTATACAAGGATGATTGATGGGGAAGTACACCGAGCGTTGCGTCAGCTTCTAAGCTATCATGTTGTCAATAGTCTTCTTGTTCAGTCCATGCATGGTATTGACCAATACCTTGGACTGATTGATGAGAGCATGATTAAGAGCATTGTCGATGACTTCTTGAAAACTTATCCGAGGACTCTCAGTCCGTTGGGCTATCTCCCTGGCTAAGGCTGGATTTGGCAATTGATTTCTCTGGACAGGGCCAGATCGGGTCAATGCCTCCATGGTAATTGGAATGATGTTATTGTTATCGATTTCACCCGCCATGGATGAGTCCTCTGAAGGGTGTCCCACCGGTTGTGCCATAAAAACATGTTGGTGTCATTTGTGGTCGCACGTGAGACCTAGGAGGTCAGCTTAACTCCAGTGCGGGTCCTACAATCTTAGAAGAAAGGGGGTTATGAATGTGCCAATCAATTTGACCTCGTAACTGATAAGGGGAAAGCAAGAATAATATTAGTAGAAAAGTCGATCGACTACCAAGCTGATGACTATGGTGATATAAAAAGATACGTAGGTAGTGGTGCTAATCGGCTGTCGAGCCGATGACGATGGCCAAATTATCGGAATTGGTAATGCCATCGGCCAATAGGACAAATATTCCGAGCACAAGGGCCGATGAATACCTTACAATGGAAATCTCTACTATATTAAAGCGTGAAGATGGTCTACGTCGTCCGTCCATAGTCCGTCTCCCCGCGTGCGCAGCGCATGGCAACTGCCTCCCTTATCATGCACAACTGCCACCCTCCTCCCTCCCTCTTTACGCGCACAATTCCCCTCTACGTGCAACTACCGCTCCCCCGCATGGATTAGTATGCTTACCACATCCGCCTCACATCTCCCCGAAAACTCTTTCTTGTGGCTTTAGGTGGATCACCCTTATTCATCTCCAGAGTGGCTGGTGTGGAGTGTGTGTGTTTGGTGGTCTGGAGGTGGACTCCATGATCTCCATAGGTGACGGTTCATCGTCATCGGTGGGTGTAGGGGCATGCGTGTTGTCGTGGGGGTGAGGATGGTGGCAGCGGGGGTGAAGGGGCGAGGAATGATAGGGGTGGCTGCGATAGGGGCAAGACGATGAGGACCAAGTGGGGAAGAGGATCTATGGGAGGCGCCTGGGGCAAGTGTAGGGGGCGTGCCACTGCAGCCGCTGGCGGTGAAGGTGGCGGTGGACTCGGTGTTGATGCTCGCCTCGTGTGGGAAGGTGGCGGTGACAGCCTCCTCCCGACACTGCATGCTCATCAAGGAGGGCGGGAGCTGCCACAGCCACCCGCAGTCATGCGCCGTGGTGGTGGCGCAATGGCGGCCATGGCTGTGGCCACTGAGCCCCCTATGCTCAAGTAGAGGAAGGTTAAGGAGCGGCTCTGCGTGCTGGGCCGCCTCGTTCTTGGATGCATGAAAGATGAGAGGTTAGTGTGCTGATTTTCTTCCAGTACTGTACTAGATGCATGACATCTACTGTTTTCATTTAGCATATCTGATTTGGAAGAATGATATTGCCTCCAAAAACAGAAAGAAGATTCTGAATAATGACTTTGGTTTGAGCTAATTACGTAGAAACTGGGCAGGACACGAGAACTGGTTCCAGGTCTTTTTCATTCTGTCGGTCAGTCTATAAGTTGTGACATTCTTGGAGAGAAATAATTCAGATCGATGGCATTTGTATAGGAACCTGCACACCACTGCGGTGCTCATCGGGGTGGCATTCGTGCTCATTGCATACCTCATCTCGCTCTGGCTCATTTTGCAGCACCTCAGATTGTACAGTAACCCAGTAGTAAGATCATATCCAGCATTTATGTGTCAGTTTTAATTTAACCATACAGAATATCAAAACAGTTTGTTCAGTAGTTTGTTGCTGTTTCTTTTTGCATTGCTGAAAATAAATCCTGCAGGAGCAGAAGCGGATCACTGTTGTCTTGTTTATGGTGCATGTATATGCCTAATCGAATCGGCACAATCTCCAACTAGATTTGTATCCAGTAGGGAATTATGTGGCAATGCTACTGTAATCTTGTGGAGCTAACTAGCTTAAAAGTAATGACATGCTTGTCTTCCATGCCAAGATTCCGCACTCATATGGTTTTACTTTGTCGTAGGATCCGTAATTCCACAACGTAAGATACTGGCAAAAATCGATCTCCTGTTTCAGTTTGCAATTTTTTTCATATAATTTCACTATGGCATTCTGAATTCTCTCTGGCCTGCGATATAGTGCGAATTTATTACGAAGTGTTTGCACTATATGCCTTGGGACGAAACTTGATTGCTTGACTGGGTAATCTTTCCTACAATCCTACTTACACATCATATGAATACATTGTCGATATGATTAGTCTTATGTGAGATGTCATTGTGGACTTGTGTTAATCACTACAAGAAAAACATAAATTTCTGTCGGCCTTATTAATTTCCGTCGGCTTTTCGCAGTGGCTGACGAAAGTTAGAGGGCTTTTTTCCCGCCCGGAATATAATCCCTAACTTCCGTCAGCTAGAATTAAAGCTGACGTAACTTCTGTCGGCTTTAATTCTGACCGACGGAAGTTAGGTATTATATTATGGGGCAAATGTGTATGAAGCGAGAGGCAGCGGCGGCGCCCACGACCCAAATGTGGGCGATTAGTGAGTATGAATGTAATATGTGAAGTTTGAATTGAATCTACATGTGATATATGCATTTTGAATATGAATTTGAATGTAACTTGTGAATCTGGATGTGTTATGTGACTTTGGACGTGAATTTGGATGGGATATGTGAATTCGGATGTGTTATGTGATTTTGGATATGATGTGTGAAATTTGGATGTGAATTTGGATGAATATGTGAATTTGGATGTGATATGTGATTTTGGATGTTATATGTGAAGTTTGAATGTGATTTGGATGTGATATGTGAATTTTGTTGTGATATGTGAATTTTGATATAAACTGTGGTTGAATGTGAGTGTGAATAAGGGAACGAGGAAAAACAAAAAAATATCAGCTAACTTCCGTCGGCTTTGACCATAGCCGACGGAAGTGAGCTGCTTAACTGACGTCGGCCAGACTGACCGCCGGAAAGGCTAACTTCTGTTGGCTTTGGCCCTAGCCGACGGAAGTTAGCGTGCCTCTGCTGACGTGGTAGAATTCCGCGCTAACTTCCATCGGCCACGTGAAGCCGATGAAAGTTAGCTAACTTCCGTCGGCCATATGCCGACGGAAGTTAGCCTTTTGTCGACGGAAGTTATTTTCTTAGGTCGGGAGCCGATGAAAATTGGCCGGATTGTTGTAGTGAATAAATTGCATATTCATTATTCAACTTCGCCACCTCCCTATGTTTATCATATAAATTTCATGTCAACTTAATCAATGAAGATATTGAGTTCTTAACTGTTTTAGGTGGAGAACGGCAGGTGCTTCACTTGCTTGAGCAGAGAAAAAGTGAAGAGCTAAGTGAGCATTTGCTCGAGAGTGAAGATAATGCAAAAGTTCACAACCGAAGTAGAGCTCACAAATTCTTCTGCAATCCTAATTCTTTAGGAGAGAACTTATACACAATTATCAACTATTAAGTTAGTCTCGTGCAGTATGTAAGAACAACACTTGGAAATTCTCATCTGATAATTGTCAATAGCAATCAATATGTCTCAGATCCCTCTTTCACAAAATTTCAGATGATTCTTAAGTCAATGTGCGCTTTCTTGTCATTAATCTTGGAGCTCTTTGGAGTATATGGAGATAGTGAATTCAAGTGGTACTATAGGTAACTCTCCTAAATCAATTTTTTTGGGGTTTTATGAAGTAGAGAAACATCTAAATTTTGAAGTAGCAGACACTAGACACAGATGTAATTATTAGACTACACATGTGGTGGTACTAGTTAGTTGTGTGTTATAGACTACGCATGTGGTTGAAATTTTTAGACGGTGATGTACTAGTCAATTATGTGTTTCGATGCGTGAATATTATTACTTTAAATATGTGTTTGTCATTGAAACTAAAGTTCTTTTGCAAAGCACCGGAATCTGACTAGTAAAGTGAAAACGTGGAATTGAAGATAACCTACCGGCTTCTACTCCGATAGAAACTAAATCTAGTAAACCAGAAAATGTATCCATACTATCAAACTATCGTAACAACGAGATTGGACTTAACAAAGACAGTCGCTAAATCATTATCAATCAGCAATATTTCAACATATCGGGCATGCTTTATTCAGATTAATGGTGCACAACATAAATCAGATATAATAGAGCGAGATATCGGACTTAACCGATGAAGCATTGAACTACAATATCTAATTCACATCAATCTAAGAGATTGTAACGATGCAACCTTAGACCTAGCAATCACAACAAGATAAACCGGCAACCGTACTGACCGAGTCAATGCCTCAATAGATCAATACGATGCAGCCTTGAAGAACACTGATCTAGCCAAAACAATCGTCGGGGTGGCGGGATTCACCTTTTTGACAGAGATCAAAGTGATGCAACCCAGCTCCGAGTGTCATGTTCTACTGGTGTTGGGGGAAAATACTTCATCCTCAGAGCCATTGTTGTGACAGGACAGAGGCAGGAGATTTAATCAAAGGCTTTTGATGTCTAACTTCGGGAGTGCTTTGGATAGGATTCAAAGCTTGAAGGCGAACGCTAGTTCGAAGTATATCTTCGAACGTGGACTCTTCAAAGAGTCTTTTTGCCAGCTAGGATGGAAGACTTATCTTCTTTCTCATTAGATTAGTCTTTTACCTTTTTAGCCCTATTAGGGGTACCGAATAGTTTCCACTATGTCGGTTGTAATAGAGGGATAAAAGGGTCTTTTCCTTAATGTCTGGGCCTATAAATACCCCCTGTTTTACCCTGTAATAGGGATCGGATACAAGTTATTCAATATACATCTTCGAACTGTTTTGAGCTATTATCCTTTCGGAGGCTTGAAATAGTTTACTTCGCAAACACTTCGTTTGTTAGGTTCTAACTTTTAGAAACCTGTTAGCGTAATCTTTTAAGCCAACAGTTGGCGCCGACCGTGGGGAACCTAGTCCAAAAAACTTCGTTCTCTACCAAGTTCTCAAACCATGCCTCCCAAGCGGAGTGCAGGTGGTAGTCCTATTCGGAGGTCCCCTCGGACCTCTAGAGCAAGATCTTCAAACACAGTTGAGGTCGAAGGGCCTTCAACGTTTCCTCCACCTCAGACTCCGGAAGGGACTCCCCTTCCTCGAGCATACGGAGTTCCTCCCCCAACTCCATCCAAACTTCGGCCAGCTGGAGTCCCTCTTCCACCTCAAGTTCCACTTTGAACTGATGCGTACAGTTCTCAAGACCCGGAAGGTCCTTCCGGAGGAGATGAAGATGGTCTTAGTGATATGGCCGCTCAAATGGCCAGTCTCCAAGCTAAAGAAGCAAGGTGGCAGCAAGAAGCCAAAGATAGGCTTCATTCTCAGGCCTCCCCAGTCATCCCCGAAGTGCCCGAAAACGAAGAACTTCCTTATCCCGAAGCCCCGGAGAACGCTTCCTTCGACACCGAATCTCCGTTGCATCCTGAGTTGCAAAAAGTGCGCTTCGACATTAAGTTCAAAACTTCGAAGCTTTGCAAATATTCTAGAGATGAAGATCCTGGAGAGTTCGCCCGTTCTTATGCATTAGCAATTGAAGCAAGCGGGGGAGTGCGAGACACTATGGCCAAATGTTTTCCCCTAGCTCTCGAAGGAGTGGCACTACGGTGGTTCTAGTCTCTGAAGCCAGGATCAATCAGATCATGGGGGGAGTTGAGGAAGAAGTTCGTGAGCAACTTTCAGGGTACCTTCGTACCTCCAATGTCAACAGGAAGCCTTTTCTAGGTGAAGCAGCTCCCCGGAGAGACTTTAAGACAGTATTTCAAGCGCTTCGCTCATACGAAGTCGCAAATTCGAGGGTTAACTACGTCTTCCGTAGTTGACGCAGCTCGAGATGGAGTTATTCATGCGGGCCTCCTTGATAAACTTCACAGGAAAAGATATCTTCTGTTGCTCAGTTGATGTCTTATTTCGAGGAATATGCAAGGTCAGAAGAGGGGTGGCTTCGGAGAACTGCCGCAACTCCGTCAATACTGCAAGAAGTTACGTTGGAAGTGAAGACTTCAACACAGCCGCAAGGGTCTAGCTTCGAAGCTCAGCACGACAGGCGTCGGGGGAAAAAGCATCCTCGTTCAGAAGTTTTGAACATTGCACCCCCGCAGAAGTTTGCCCCAAGGGCTCCGCAGACTTTAGGAAGCAAGACCAGTGGCTGGAGGCTGCCAGGGAAACCGGCTGGCAAAGCCCAGGCCTTTTTCTGCTGTGTCCATGGTGAGAATCGGAGTCACGTGACTGATGCATGAAAATCTATACTTGCTTTAAGAGGAGAGTACTTGGAAAGAACTTCGGGTCGAGGCACTACTGACCGAGTTCCGACCGAAGTCCGTCCGGAGCCTGTCCAGGCTGTGGCACGGATAGAGAACTTCGACCCTGCAAGACGGCCTCCAGTGGTCAATGTTATGCCACCTCCGAAGCAGGAAGATGGACAAGAGCGAGGCAAAAGAGTAGTCCTCCCCATCTCCGGAGGAGGGACCCTCCGAAGTATGTCGAAGAGGAAGAGAAGAGAATATATTAGAGAAGTGGGCC
The DNA here is from genome assembly GCA_019279435.1 of Zizania palustris. Lineage (NCBI taxonomy): Eukaryota > Viridiplantae > Streptophyta > Magnoliopsida > Poales > Poaceae > Zizania > Zizania palustris. The sequence continues at coordinate 23,881 of JAAALK010001544.1, forward strand.
ATATTGGAACCTCTTCGTCTGCAGCTGCTATACCCGAATGGTCCCATGTGCCGATATCTTTTTCTGCAGATGATGCTGCTGGTATAAAGTTTCCACATGCAGACCCACTCGTCATCACTGCCGACATAGCAGGGACTAAAGTCCGGAGAGTGCTAATCGACGGAGAGAGTTCGGCAGATATTATCTTTGTTCAAGCTTTTGATCAACTCTGCATCAACAGAAAGCATCTTCTCCCAGCAGCCCGTCCTTTACAAGGCTTCGTAGCACCCCCTCTCAATGCCCTCAGCCAAATTGGCCTGGATTGATCAATTGGTCGACTCTACTTCCGGTTCGGAGTTATTAAGCTTCCTCGATGCGTACTCCGACTATCATCAAATCTGGCTAAAGCGCGAAGATGAAATCAAGACAAGCTTTGTAACACCTTCAAGAGTCTTCTGTTACGTAACAATGCCCTTTGGCTTAAGAAATGCCAGGGCTACTTTTTCGAGGATAATTGCTAAGGCCCTAGGTCATCAATTAGGTCGCAATGTAGAGGCCTATATGGATGATATTGTAATAAAGAGTGCTTTAAAGCACCAACATAGCCTAGACTTAGCAGAAACATTCAATAGCCTTCGGGCATGTGGGATCCGCCTTAACCCCAAAAACTGCATCTTCGGGGCGCAGGATGGAAAATTGTTAGGGTATCTACTTTCAAGCAGAGGGATCGAAGCTAGCCCCACTCAGATAACTGCGTTGCAAAGGATGGCTCCCCGGAGAATTTAAAGCAAGTGCAAAAGTTGACTGGTCGCCTTGCAGCACTTAGCAGGTTTTTGGCAAGGTCTGCGGAGAGAAGTTTGCCCATTTTCAAAGCATTGAAGGTGTCCGAAGATTTTGCATGGACACCGTAGTGTCAAAAGAGCTTCGAAGATATTAAGAATTATCTCAGCAACCTCGCTACACTCACGGTGCCTGTTGCGGATGAAACCCTACTCCTTTACCTTGCAACTACTGGCTCTGCTGTCAGTGCAAGTCCTTGTCAGAGAGGTTGATTTCAACGGGAAGTTGGTTCAGAATCCAGTTTATTTTGTGTCCGAAGCATTGTCTGGAGCAAAACAAGATATTTCGAGCTTGAGAAATTCACTTATGCTCTGATAATGGCTTCGAGGAAGTTAAGGCATTATTTCTTGGCACATAATGTAATTGTACCAACTTCATATCCTTTGGGAGATATGCTCCGAAGTAAGGATTCTATAGGAAGAATTGGGAAGTGGGCCGTTGAGTTAGCACCCTTCGGCATATCCTTTGTGGCAAAAACAGCAATTAAATCACAAGTGTTGGCGGACTTCGTGGCAGAATGGACTCCCCCTGCAGCATGGGCTCCGGAGAAGCCAATTGAAGGGATTTGGACTATTTACTCCGATGGAGCTTTCCAAGCATCTGGAGTAACCGTCGGAGCAGTGATAATTTCGCCTTCAGGGCAAAAGGCAATGTACTCCGCAAGACTCAACTTTAAGTCTACCAACAATACGGCGCAGTATGAAGGAATTTTGCTAGGACTTCGAAAGGCACATGCTCTAGGGGCTACAAGAGTTGTTATTAAGACAGATTCTCAGATTGTTGCAGGGCACGTAGACAAGAGTTTTCAAGTTCGGCATCCACAGCTTGCAAAATACTCGGAAGAAATCCATAAGATTGAAGCAGCATTTAAAGGGATTTCTTTTCGGAGTATACCTAGAGCAGAAAATGCGCAAGCTGACATCTTAGCAAAAGCTGCAGTCAGATCTATGGACATACCAGAAGAGGCTTTCTATGAAGAACTCAGTACACCTTCGGTGCCACAAATCCCTGCTGTGGAAGTCCTTTGCATTCCAAGTACAGATTGGCGAAGTTCAATTATGGAATTGTTGCAAGGATAAGCAAGTATGTCTGAAGGGCCAGAGCTTTCGAGGTTGAAACTCAGAATTCAGAGTTATCATATAATCAACGATATTTTGTATAAGGCCGGAGTATGTTCCCCTCTGCTCCGATGTATATCTCAAGCCGAAGGTCCAGAAATTCTCCGAGAAATTCATGAAGGACTCTGCGGTAAACATTTGGCACCTTGAGCTTTGGCAGGAAAGACACTTCGCTAGGGGCTTTATTGGCCTACAATAGTAACTGATGCGGAGACCTTAGTCCGCACTTGCCAAGGATGTCAGTGGATGGGACGAAGAATTCATCACCCAACAACAACTCTTCAAGTCATTGCTCCAGTATGGCCCATGGCCAGATGGGGCATGGATCTTATTGGCCCCTTCCCAGTAGCAAAAGGAAATTTGTAGTTTGCAGTGGTAGCAATCGAATACTTTTCAAAGTGGGTCGAAGCAGAGCCCCTAACAGCTATCACTTCGAATAATTTACAAAAAATTTTCTGGAAGAATATTATATGGTGGTTCGGAGTGCCTCGGCAGCTGACAGTTGACAATGGAACACGGTTCGATGCAGAACCCTTCAGGAAATTCTATGAAGACCTAGGCATCCAATTATGTTTTGCTATAGTAAGACATCCTTAGTCTAACGGAGTGATTGAAAGAGCCAATGGTAATATCTTATCAGGGCTGAATCAAAGAATAGTGGGATTGGCAAAAGGACTGTGGACCGAAGAGCTCCCGAAAATTCTGTGGTCCATTCGGACAACTCAGACAAGGTCTAATGGTTTCACTCCTTTCAAACTATTATTTGGAGATGAAGCTATGACACCAACGGAGCTTAAAGGAGGATCCCTTCGTAGCACCGAACCGGAAATAGAAGCAGAAAGACAAACTTCGCTTGATTTAACAGAAGAGACAAGACTTCGAGCTGTTGCCAATTTGTCAAAGTATCAGCAGCAGACAAAGACTTGGTTCGACCCGAAGGTCAAGATTAATGAACATAGGCCGGGTCATCTCGTTTTGCGAAGTATTATAGCGCCAGGGAAATTAGGAAATAAGTGGGAAGGTCCATACATAATTGTCCGCTCAGGGTGTCCTGGTTCTTTTAAGTTAGCTAATTTGGAAGGTGAAGAGTTAGCGCAAACATGGCATGCGGAACACCTAAAGCTATATTTCGCATAGGGGCTCCTTGTAATCATTTGTAAACACCTTCCGAATCAATAAAGCTTATGGTTCAGATAATGCCTACCCCCCATATACTTCCCACTTCTACTGGATGCACTGGAATAGCGAAGTTGACTGGGAGGGAAGTGTCATTAATTTGAATCATATTTTTTGGACTTCGGACCACTGGTCCGAAGCTTCTGACGAGGTGGGAAAGTCACTGAGAAAACGGATTCGAAGCCACCGACTTGAAAGCATCCGTAAAAAGAGTCCAAGGAGACCAAATAATGCGGATTCCAAGTTTCGGCTGGAAAGCATCTGTAAAAAGAGTCCAAGGAGACCAAATAATGCGGATTCCAAGTTTTGGCTTGAAAGCATCCGTAAAAAGAGTCCAAGGAGACCACTGCGAATTCTAAACCACCGGTTTGATAGCATTCGCAAAAAGAGCCGAAGGAGGCCAAAACAAAACAGAGTTTGAGCTCATGAGCTTCGAATATCTGTGAAAAAAGTCCAAAGTGACCAATCGCTTGGGACACTAAAGTGTCCGGAAAGTTGTTCGAAGTGATTTCTTTCAAAGCAAAAGGTACTAAGTTACCAGTTTTTAGAGTTCAAGTAGTCGGAGACACTTTATAAGATTTTAATCAATCTTTAAATTACTGAGGGGCTCCGAGCCTCCAAAATTGTACTCCAATGTTTTTTTTTGCGCGTAACCATCTTTGAGTATAGTTCGAAGTTGCTTACTCCCAAAGAGGGGCTAGGAAGTAGGGAGACAATTTAAAAAAACAATATTTATTATCCGAACAAATTATGATTACATCATGAAAAATCGGTGTCTATAGCGAGAAGGAATCGAAGACACCTTCGATCTCTAGAGCTAAGGTTGGAACGACTAGTTCCAGAGCCGGGAGTTCTAACAACTTTACGTTTAACTCTTCTACCTCCCTTCGAAGCTCTAAAGTCTTTCTGTTCTTGTTGAAGCTCAGCCCAAGTTCGGAGTCATTCGGGGCTCCTTTCCCAGCTTCCAAGTTCTTCAGGTTTTTTACCCTGAGCTTCATCTTCGTCTTCGGACCATGCAATGTCTTCGAAAGATGAAGCTTCCAAGTTAACTTATTTTTCTTCCTCTTTAATATAATATAGTATATATTTGCTTACTTTGGGCGTAATTGCACCGGAGCTATCTCGAGGAACTAAAAATCGAGGTCGCTTGTGAAGTTTTAAAAGATCAAAGGTAGCCCATAGAAGGCGGAGTTCTTCGGTAATGTTTAACACTTCGATATCATCCATATGAGGTGAAGCCTAAAAACATGACAAGCAAATTTTCATTCATAATATATGAAAAACATGATTCTTTACATAATCAGGATCCTAAGGTAAATCTAGACCTGCGGGTTTGGCGGAGGCTGGCTACTCGAAGCTTGCGACCGAGCTTGCTTTTGGCGTTGCCCTTCATCAATCCAAGCCTTGATCGCAGTACGACCTTTGGCTCTCCATGAAGCTTGGAAGGCTTGCCAAGCAGCGGCCACTTCTTCGGAAGGATTAAGAAGCCAGTTTTCGTTGAAGGTAATAGGAGCCGCCTCTGTGTTCGGAGTTGTCGATATTCCCAGATCTTTGTAGTAGCGAAGTATGCCGATAGCAGCCACTTGTCCGGAGAGTTTTCCGTATCGAATGCATGCCGTCTTCATCGTCTTCGCAGCTCCTTGGATCATTTTTAGCCACCTAAGCAAGGAGACGTTGTCGTTTGAAGGAAGTGTCCCAGTAGTACCGAAGTACTCTAGAACACCTAGGAGTTGGTTCATGACCTCCACAGCTACCTTCTCTGATTTCAGCTTATCTTCAAGTAAAGCGTCCTTCGCAGAAGTCAACTCTTCCACCACGCCGGAGAGCCTAGCTGCCTCCGTAGCTAAAGAGTTTTTCTGGTTAAGTAGGTGGCTAGCCTCTTCTACAGTTTTGGCCTTTTCCTCCCGGAGCTTGACAAGTTCAGCCCCCGCCGTAGCATGCTCCGCCCGCATCTTTTCTATTTCCGCTCGAAGCACAATTTGTTCTGCTTCGAGCTCCTTATTCGCAGTTTCCAAGCTTTGCCTGGCCCTCCGCTCTACTGAGACCATGTTGTCTAAATGGGAAACTCGACCATCGGAAATGTTAAGATTTCACTGAAGAGTAGTGATTTCCTCTCGAAGGCAAAGGTTTCCACGTTCGTTTGAAACATTCGCAGCTCGGGCCAAGACTATTTGTTGAAAGAGAAAAAAGTAAGGTGAGAAATTATTTGTATATGAGATTAATTTTTTTTGCAGATACTTCATACCTGGTACACTGCACGCTCCATGGCGGCATTGAGCTCCGAACCCTCAGCTTCGCTCAGGATGGCTACCAAGTCTGTCTCCCCGACTTCGTGGCTAGCTCGATCCAAAGGCTCGAGCAAAGTCCGAAGTCCAGTTCTTCGCTCCAAGAAAGGAGCTAGAAGAGGGAGCATAGACAAGGCCCTCTGGTCGTCTTCGCTCGGCGAGGGGTCGGAGCACTAGGCCGTATCTTCAGGGACTTCGGCAAACTGGACCCCTCTGTAGATTGACCTTCGTCTGTCGACTCAGACGGAGTTAATCCAGAACTTGGAGCAGGGAGAGGGTTGAGGAGCCATGCTAAATAGCGTGGGCCTCATGGCTCCAAATGTGATGAGTCATTGTCAACGATAGTCAAAGAGGACAGAAGAAGAGTGAAGATCTGCTGTTTCATGGGCCGCGTGTGACTCAGGTACACGGGCAGCGAGCGACTGTCGGGCTGAGAGAGCTGCGAAGTCGGGCTGGCCCAATCTGGGTACATGGGCTAGAGGCAGTAGAAGACCCACTGGGTTGTTGACTAGGGTTGACTCAGGTACACGGGCGGTGAGTGATTGCTGGGCTGAGAGAGCTGCGGAATCAGGCCAGCCCATTCCGGGTAACTGGTGCAAAGTCGGTGGAGGCTTTGTCAGTTTCGGCGCAAAACTGACAACTGTTGATCTTGTATCGGACTATCCAGAAGAGAAGTCGTAGTCACTATGAAAGCTTAGCTTCCGGGTAAGTCATCTGTATCTCTAGGCCCACAGTCAGTCAGTCGAGTCTGTAAAAAATCCTAAGGGCAGTTGAGTCTTTTCCTTTATTTTAGCGTCTGTAAAAAACCCTAAGGGGCTGGTGGAATATTCCTAGTGTTGGGCAGCCTATAAATAGGGCCCCAATACCTAGGGTTAGGTCACCCCTTCTAGAATTCACTTTTCAATCTATTGGGTCATTTTGCTCCCTGTGGTTTCTCTCTCCTGCTTCAGTTTGTGCGCCGCCAGGTTCTTGTTTTATGCATTGTTCATTCCTGCATTCTCTCTGTCCAGTGAGATTTTATTTCCTGTTGAGGTGCGTGCATTGATTTCCCTAAATCCGAACCTTCGTTTGACGTGGACAGGCATTTTATTCCTTAGCATTTGTGTCTCTGTTGCTTCTGTTCTTCATGTGATAAGTACTAGTTCTTGCTTGTAGCAAGTAGTACTACTTCACTGTAGCAACAGTACACTAGTACTCTAGGCTTGCTTTTTTCTTGCGTAGCTTTTTGATCGAGTTGACAGGGCCAAAGTCCCTTTTCTGGCTGTTTCTGGCGAAGCCCCTTCTCTCTGTTCGAAGTGCCTCAGCTCCGTGAGGCAGGCTTCGATCTGACATCCTTGAGGGCTTCGCTTGAACTTCGACTTCACGTTGTGTCCCGTGTTGCTAGTTTCGAAGTCCATTTTTGTGCACTGTAAGCTTGACATACTTCGACCGTTTGTGTGAAGGTATACTCCGACAGGCTTCGAAGTTGACTTCGAAGCTAGTCTCTCTGATATACTTCGCTCGACGTGTAGTCTCTGAGATCTTTCTGCTACTATCATTTTCGAGGGTTGCAGCTTGTGAGTTTGAAGCTTGTCATTCGAAGTGTGTTTGTCACCTTCGATTTCTTGTGTGACAACTCTTACAAACTTCGTTTCGAAGTTGATCTGTGTGTGTCGAAGGTTATCACTTCAGCGATCTTTCTTCAATCTTGCTAGCTCCGAAGGTAGAGTGTAGGCTTCGATTTGGTTTCTCTGTCGTGTGTCGGGCTTCGCTACTCTTTCGAAGGTTGTTTTTCTGTAAGCTTGTTCGAAGCTTTCTGTTCGAAGTCTAGCCTTCGAAGTACACTGTTCGCAGCAAGCTTCAACACTGTCATACTTAGCTTCGAAGCATACTTCGCTCTCAGTCGCACTGGAACTAGGATAGACAACAAACCTTCGGCGCTTTCACAACAGCCTTCGGCAGACTTCGCCACTAACCTCCGAAGCAGGCCTCGACCAAGCGAAGTAGGCTTCGACAAGATTCGAACAGGAGACAGATTTGAACAGTAACTTCTCATCTCACTTTATTTATACTTAGATCATCCATTGAGAAGTTTAACTTGCCATGTCCTGAATATCTTTGTTTATCTACCTAGTGGCACTGCTTTGGTGTTTCTCTATTTTTGTCATCTGTTGCTTCTAGGCTAGATATCTTTAGACTTAGGCAATCTGTTCATACTTTGGTGATTAGTCTTTTGAGGTGCGTTGGGTATTGGGAACATGCCATTGATTCAAAAGAATTTTTAAGGCGCCCATTCACCCCCCCTCTGGTCGCTGCTTTCGGTCCTACAAGGGTCTATTTTTCCTTTACCTTTTCCAGGTCCCATTTGGGTGACTTCTGGAATTGGCTCTAGAGTTGCCGAAGTCCCAGGAATTGTATCTTTGGGACGAACTTCTTCCATAGAAGCAGATCCTGTTGAGGCAAAGGTATTATACATTGTATAATTTTGCAGCAAAAAAGAACAAGAGGATTATGTGAAGTTTACCTCTGAAGTCTTGTCGACGGGTGAGCATCGGACTGCTTGGCGGATCAAAAGCTACCCCAAAGTCATCGTCGGAATCAGAATTCACGGCTAAAGCTTCGACTGTTAGAGCCTCTTCGGGAGCTGCAGTCGTTGCTTCATCTAGAATCGAAGTTGATTCTGCAGCAACTTCGGCTCCACCTTCGTTAATAGGGGCTTCATCCCGTGGTAAGTCTTCTTGAGCAGTCGAAGTCCCAATTTGTCCGAGGTTGCTTGGAAGCTCCGGCACGCTCGCAACATCACCAATGCTTGCATCTGCTTGGGCTCCATCCTTGTCAATTAGATCAACAAGCATTCTACCTTCATCTTCCGAAGAATCGGAGACCGAAGCTATTGTACTTGAAGGTGCTGCAATTCTTGGCTTTCGAGCTATTTTCTTCGATGGAGTCTTGGCAGAGGTCGAAGCTCTAGCTTCGGCTTTCCTTTTCTTAGGCCCTTGCTCCGAAGGCACCCAATCCGGAAGAGGAGGGGGAGCAATTCTGAGTACTCCCCATACTCGGTTGAATCGCTCCCAAGTACCCACCAACTTCATTCTCCATTCTTTTTCGGCCGAAGTCGGAATTCCCAGAATTTTCTGTGAAGCTCGCACAATTTGTTCCGAAGTAATAGGAGCTAGAGAGGTTGGAAGATAAGTTGGCATTAATTATTTGTTCAAATAAGTATACATGAAACATGTTGTTTTCGAAGTTACCTGCAGGGCTCGAGTTCGAAGAAATCTTTCGGAGGCCGCCCTCCGGATCTTCCTCGAAAGTGATAGGCCAGTTGGCCATCAGAGGGGGAATCTGAAGTCCGATGAACTCTTCTGGCAAATCCGGCATGCTCAGATGATGGCTAATGCATTGAAGAAGGCTGAGGCGAGCTTCGAGCTGGCTCGGATCCGGATGGACAAGGGCTTCCCTCCGGAAGTTTATGTCTTGAAGAGGTCCAGCTAGGCGACTCGCTGCCCCAACTTCAGCATAAAACCACTGGAGGATCCAATCTGTATACCACCTAGCATTGATGGCCTTGGCTGGAAACCAAAGAGCGTACTCATCTCGAAGCCAGAAGTTAATACTCCCAAAGGCAACCACCATCTTCTCACCTCCGGGGCTTACGAAGGTCTTGGGCTGTCAAGAAGCTCGGTGTAGGGCTGCGAAGATTTCTGCTCTTCCTTCGCAGCCTTCAGTCTGCAAGGCCCATTCGAAGATGGCGAGACGTGCTATCACATTTGGAGAGAGTTGGGGGAGAGTAACATGGAATAAATCCAGTACATTAGCTAGGAAGTCGACAGCTGGGAGCCCTAATCCAGCTTCGAAAAAGGCTTCGAAGACGACCACTTCTCCGGGCCTTGGCGAAGGAATAGCTTCTTTTCTAGGTTTGTGAATCACAATCTCCGAACTAATCTTCCCTTCTATCGCTACCACGAGCGACTCCCTCTTGCAGGTTGAAGGTCCTAGTTGGTAAGACTGATCCGCATACTTCGACGACGCCGGAAGGAGATCTTGAGGATCATCGCGTTGGGGATTCCTTCCTGGCGCCGCCATTGGCGCTGCTACTATCGCTGTTAGAGTCGTCGTCGCTGCTGCCACTGCTGCCGCAGCCTGCTGCCGGGCTAAGGCTGAAGCCGCCCCTGGGATCTTGAAGCTCATCTTCGCCATGAAATCGCATGGATTGCTTGAGGGGAAAAAATGGAGGCTAGGGCTTGTCTGCTGGGTTGTTTGCACGGAAGCAGTGAGAAGGTATTTGGGAAGGACCTGGGCCCCTTATTTATAGCCCAGGCCACGATTTTTACCATTTGGTGTTCTGCCGTTTCACATTCCTGCCCATTATCTCTTTGCGAACTTAACGCATTTTCTTAATTTCCATTGAAGGAAAAGCCAACGACTATTTCTTCTAAGCCTAAAAAGCTTTCGGACTTTTTAAGTTAATTCTAAAAAATAGTTCGAACATAACTTTCTTATAAGTCGATTCGAAGTTTCAAATATCCGCATATTTCGAAGGTTGATTAAATTGTTAGCCTCTGCGCATGATTATTTTTCTTGCGTATACTGCTCTCCTAACATCACAGGTCCAGCGGAGAAGCATATTCGAGGGGCTACTGTTGGGGGAAAATAATTCATCCTCAGAGCCATTGTTGTGACATGACAGAGGCAGGAGATTTAATCAAAGGCTTTTGATGTCTAACTTCGGGAGTGCTTTGGATAGGATTCGAAGCTTGAAGGCGAACGCTAGTTCGAAGTATATCTTCGAATGTGGACTCTTCAAAGAGTTTTTTGCCAGCTAGGATGGAAGACTTATCTTCTTTCTCATTAGATTAGTCTTTTACCTTTTTAGCCCTATTAGGGGTACCGAATAGTTTCCACTATGTCGGTTGTAATAGAGGGGTAAAAGGATCTTTTCCTTAATGTTTGGGCCTATAAATACCCCCCGTTTTACCCTGTAATAGGGACCGGATACAAGTTATTCAATATACATCTTCGAACTGTTTTGAGCTATTATCCTTTCGGAGGCTTGAAATAGTTTACTTCGCAAACACTTCGTTTGTTAGGTTCTAACTTTTAGAAACCTGTTAGCGTAATCTTTTACGCCAACAACTGGAATTAACCTTGGAAGCCAAGGATGGCGATGCACCGAGAGTAGTTTGTGGTTGTGTTTTTTTGTCTTTTCCTCTAATCTAACTAATAGTTACAAATTTATAGTCCAGAGACTTATCGTCCATTACGATAACCATAATTGATTTTGGATTTGTCTCTATCTTCCTTCATCCATATTGGCTCCTTAATATCCGACCACAGATAACCACCCGGACGGACTCCTTTGACTAACCTTTGACTAACCTTTGACCGGACTCCTTTGACTTCCATTGACCATACAACACTGCAAATGGGCTTGGGCTTTTACCAAATCTTGGCGTCAATATCATCCTGATCACATGAGGACTTAGTAGGCTCCCTTCTGCCAACCTGCTCCCAAATAAGGACAGACACATAGTACCTATCAGCCCGTGCTTGGTTCTAAAACATGCCCTTGAGGCCTACGAACATACCGTAAGCATCTCTGTCCTCATATTGTTTCTAAAAATCAAAGGACAAGTAGGCAAGAATCAGATAACTTACATCCACAAAATAACTAGTATGCTTCTCATAAGCACGCTTATATGCTATAGAGGTATCTTTTCCTGGTTCATCAGGATGGGGTTCCTCTAGAACATAATCTTTTTTCTCCTGCTTGACAACAATTCTCAAGTTTCTGTGTCAATCCATAAAATTTGTTCTAGATAATTTCTCTCATTCAAGAATAGATCTCAAATTAAAAATTGAAGTGCTCTTAATAGTAGTAGTCGGTGCCATGATCTACAAAATTAAATGCAAGGTTCAACACTATGCTATGTTTATCTTCTATTCAATAAAAGATGTATCACTATTTAAAACTAATCACATTTCCTCTAATGACTAATGTTGGGGAAAAATATTTCATCCTCAGAGCCATTATGGTAATAGGACAAAGGCAGGTGATTGAATCAAAAGTTTCCAGCATATAACTCCGGAATCACCGTGGATCAAGTTCGAAGTATGGAGGCGAACTCTAGTTCGGAGTATATCTTCGAACTAGGACTCTTCCGAAGGCTTCCTTGCCAGCTAGGATGGAAGACTTATCTTCTTTCTCATTAGATTAGTCTTTTACCATTTTAGCCCTATTAAGGGTACCGAATAGTTTCCACTATGTCGGTTGTAATAGAGGGGTAAAAGGGTCTTTTCCTTAATGTTTGGGCGTATAAATACCCCCCGTTTTACCCTGTAATGTGGATCGAATACAAGTTATTCAATATACATCTTAGAACTATTTTGAGCTATTATCCTTTCGGAGGCTTGAAATAGTTTACTTCGCAAACACTTCGTTTGTTAGTTTCTAACTTTCAGAAACCTGTTAGCGTAATCTTTTACGCCAACAGTTGGCACCGTCCTTGGGGAGCTAGTCCAAAAAACTTCGTTCTCTACCAAGTTCTCAAACCATGCCTCCCAAGCGAAGTGCAGGTGGTAGTCCTATTCGGAGGTCTCCTCGGACCTTCGGAGCAAGATCTTCAAACACAGTTGAAGTCGGAGGGCCTTCGACGTTTCCTCCACCTCAAACTCTAGAACGGATTCCCCTTCCTCGAGCATACGGAGTTCCTCCCCCAACTCCATCTATACTTCGGCCAGCCGGAGTCCCTCTTCCACCTCAAGTTCCACTTCGAACTGATACGTACAGTTCTCAAGACCCGAAAGGTCCTTCCGGAGGAGATGAAGATGGTCTCGGTGATATGGACGCTCAAATGGCCAGTCTCCAAGCTTAGGTAGCAAGGTAGCGGCAAGAAGCCGTAGATAGGCTTCGTTCTCAGGCCACCTCAGTCATCCCCGAAGTGCCCGAAGACGACGAACTTCGTTATCCCGAAGGCCCGGAGAACGCTTCCTTCGACACCGAATCTCAGCTGCATCTTGAGTTGCAGAAAGTGCGCTTTGACCCTAAGTTCAAAACTTCGAATCTTTGCAAAATTCCAGAGATGAAGATCCTGGAGAGTTCGCACATTCTTATGCATTAGCAATTGAAGCCAGTGGGGGAGTGCGAGACACTATGGCCAAATGTTTTCCCCTAGCTCTCGAAGGAGTAGCACTATGGTGGTGCTGGTCTCTGAAGCCAGGATCAATCATATCATGGGGGAGTTGAGGAAGAAGTTCGTGAGCAACTTTCAGGGTACCTTCGTACCCCCAATGTCAACAGGAAGCCTTTTCCAGGTGAAGCAGCTCCCCGGAGAGACATTAAGACAGTATTTCAAGCGCTTCGCTCATACGAAGTCGCAAATTCGAGGGTTAACTACGTCTTCTGTAGTTGACGCATCTCGAGAGGGAGTTATTCATGCAGGCCTCCTTGATAAACTTCACAGGAAAAAGATATCTTATGTTGCTCAGTTGATGTCTTATTTTGAAGAATATGCGAGGTCAGAAGAGGGGTGGCTCCGGAGAACTGCGACAACTCCGTCGATACTGCAAGAAGTTAATTTGGAAGTGAAGACTACAACATAGCCATAAGGGCCTAGCTTCGAAGCTCAGCAAGACAGGCATCGGGGGTAAAAGCATCCTCGTTCAGATGTTTTAAACATCGCAACCCCGCAGAAATTTCCCCAAGGGCTCCGCAGCCTTCAGGAAACTAGACCAGTGGCTCGAGGCCGCCAGGGAAACCGGCTGGCAAAGCCCAAGACTTTTTCTGCTGTGTCCATGGTGAAAATCGGAGTCACCCAACTGATGCGTGCAAATCTATACTTGCTTTAAGAAAAGAGTATTAGGAAAGAACTTTGGGTCGAGGCACTATTGACCGAGTTCCGACTGAAGTGTGTCCGGAGCCTGTCCAGGCTGTCGCACGAATAGAGAACTTCGACCCTGCAAGACGACCTCCGGTGGTCAATGTTATGCCACCTCTGAAGCAATAAGAGGGACAAGATCGAGGGAAAAGAGTAGTCCTCCCCATCTCCGGAGGAGGTACCCTCGGAAGTATGTCGAAGAGGCAGAGAAGAGAATATGTTAGAGAAGTGGGCCATATTTGAACCTCTTCGTTTGCAGCTGCTATGCCCGAATGGTCCCATGTGCCGATATCTTTTTCTGCAGATGATGCCGCTGGTATAAAGTTTCCACATGCAGACCCACTCGTCATCACTGCCGACATAGCAGGGACTAACATCCGGAGAGTGCTAATCGACGGAGGGAGTTCGACAGATATTATCTTTGTTCAAGCTTTTGATCAACTCTGCATCTCCAGAAAGCATCTTCTCCCAGCAGCCTGTCCTTTACAAGGCTTCGTAGGACCCCCTCTCGATGCCCTCGGCCAAATTGGCCTGGAAGTTACTTTTGGAGAGGGGCTACTGGCCAAGACGGAGGAAGTGATTTTCGATGTTGTGGATGCTCCGTATGCATACAATGTCATCTTCGGAAGGGGCATGCTGAATCAATTCGGAGTTGTGGCGCATCATAATTACCTGTGTATGAAGATGCCCACACAGGCGGGAGTGCTCACTGTTTTTCGAGATCAGGCCACTGCGTGAAGAACGAAGTACGGTCATGGCCCTCCTCTTGACCCAAGACAGGTGAACAGCGTGCAAGATAACCCGAAGAATTTCTCTGCTCCTAACGAATCTTCAAAGAAATCCTTCCCAATGCCAAGCCCCGAAGGAGAGATTACAACGAAGGTTATTGTCAAAGACTGCAAGGAATATTCATTTCAATTTGGCAAAGACTTGCCTCCAGAAGTCACTACTTCGTTAGAGAAAGTAGTTGAGGAGAATTTAGATGTCTTTGCTTGGTCTGACGAAGACATCACAGTAGTCAGTCGGGATATTATTGAACACAGTTTACTTGTGAATCCAAAGGCTCGACCTGTTTGACAAGGACTCCGGAAGTTGTCCACAGAGAGAGCTATCCTTGCGAAAAACGAAGTGAAAAAGCTGCTGAAGGCTGGGATTATTAGAGAAGTGGCTCATACGGAGTGGTTAGCCAACCCAGTCTTCGTTAGGAAGAAATCTTCCGGGAAGTGGCACATGTGTATTGATTTTACATCTCTGAATAAAGCATGCCCCTGCGACCCCTACCCCATGCCCAGAATTGATCAATTGGTTGACTCTACTGCCGGTTCGGAGTTATTAAGCTTCCTCGACGCGTACTCCGGCTATCATCAAATTTGGCTAAAGCGCGAAGATGAAATCAAGACAAGCTTTGTAACTCCTTCAGGAGTTTTCTGTTATGTAAGAATGCCTTTTGGCTTAAGAAATGCCGGGGCTACTTTTTCAAGGTTAATTGCTAAGGCCCTAGGTCATCAATTAGGTCGCAATGTAGAGGCCTATATGGATGATATTGTAATAAAGAGTGCTTTAAAGTACCAACATAGCCTACACTTAGCAGAAACATTCAATAGCCTTCGAGCATGTGGGATCCGTCTCAACCCCGAAAAATGTATCTTCGGGGCGAAGGCTAGAAAATTGTTAGGGTATCTAGTTTCAAGCAGAGGGATCGAAGCTAGCCCCACTCAGATAACTACGTTGCAAAGGATGGCTCCCCAAGAGAATTTAAAGCAAGTGCAAAAGCTGACTGGTCGTCTTGCAGCACTTAGCAGGTTTTTGGCAAGGTCTGCGAAGAGAAGTTTGCCCATCTTTAAAGCATTGAAAGGGTCCGAAGATTTTGCACGGACACCGGAATGTCAAAAGAGCTTCGAAGATATTAAGAATTATCTCAGTAACCTCGCTACACTCACGATGCCTATTGCGGACGAAACCCTACTCCTCTACCTTGCGGCTACTAGCTCTGCTGTTAGTGCAGTCCTTGTTAGAGAGGTTGATTTCAACGGGAAGTTGGTACAGAATCCAGTTTATTTTGTGTCCGAAGTATATTCTGGAGCAAAAACAAGATATTTCGAGCTTGAGAAATTCACTTATGCTCTGATAATGGTTTCGAGGAAGCTAAGGCATTATTTCTTGGCACATGATGTAATTGTACCAACTTCATATCCTTTGGGAGATATGCTCCGATGTAAGGATTCTACAAGAAGAATTGGGAAGTGGGCCGTTGAGTTAGCACCCTTCGGCATATCCTTTGTGGCAAGAACAACAATTAAGTCACAAGTGTTGGTGGACTTCGTGGCAGAATGGACTCCCCCTGCAGCATGGGATCCGAAAAAGCCAAGTGAAGGGATTTGGACTATTTGCTCTGATGGAGCTTTCCAAGCATCTGGAGAAGGTGTCGGAGCTGTGATAATTTCGCCTTCAGGGCAAAAGGAAATGTACTCCGCAAGACTCAACTTTAAGTCTACCAATAATACAGCGGAGAATGAGGGAATTTTATTGGGACTTCGAAAGGCACGCGCTGTAGGGGCCACAAGAGTTATTATTAAGACAGATTCTCAGATTGTAGCAGGGCACGTAGACAAGAGCTTTCAAGTTCGGCATCCACAGCTTGCAAATATTTGGAAGAAATCCGTAAGATTGAAGCAGCATTTAAAGGGATTTCTATTCGGAGTATACCTATAGCAGAAAATGTGCAAGCTGACATCTTAGCAAAAGCTGCAGCTGGAGCTATGGACATACCAGAAGAGACTTTTTATTAAGAACTCAGTACACCTTCGGTGCCACAAATCCCTGCTACGGAAGTCCTTGGCATTCCAGGTACAGATTGGCGAAGTTCAATTATGGAATTGTTGCAAGGAGAAACAAGTATGTCTGAAGGGCCACAACTTTCGAGGCTGAAACTCAGAATTAGGAGTTATCATATAATCAACGGTATTTTGTACAAGGCCGGAGTATGTTCCCCTTTGCTCCGATGTATATCTTAAGACGAAGGTCAAGAAATTCTTCGAGAAATTCATGAAGGACTCAGCGGGTAGCCATTTAGCCCCTCGAGCTTTGGCAGGAAAGACACTTCGCCAGGGGCTTTATTGGCCTACAATACTAGCTGATGCGGAGAGCTTAGTCCGTACTTGCCAAGGATGTCAGTGGATGGGACGAAGAAGTCATCGCCCACCAACAACTCTTCAAGTCATTGCTCCAGTATGGCCCATGGCCAGATGGGGCATGGATCTTATTGTTCCCTTCCCAGTAGCAAAAGGAAATTTGAAGTTCGCTGTGGTAGCAATTGTATACTTTTCAAAATGGTCGAAGCAGAGCCCCTAACAACTATCACTTCGAATAATGTACAAAACTTTTTCTGGAAGAATATTATATGCCGGTTCGGAGTGCCTCGACAGCTGACAGTTGATAATGGAACACAATTTGATGCAGAACCCTTCAAGAAATTCTGTGAAGACCTAGGCGTCCAGTTATGTTTTGCTGTAGTAAGGCATCCTTAGTCTAACGGAGTTGTTGAAAGAGCCAACGGTAATATCTTATCAGGGCTGAATCGAAGAATAGTTGGATTGGCAAAAGGGCTGTGGACTGAAGAGCTCCCGAAAATCATGTGGTCCATTCGGACAACTCAGACAAGGTCTACTGGTTTCACTCCTTTCAGACTATTATTCGGAGACGAAGCTATGACACCAACGGAGCTTAAAGGAGGATCCCTTCGCAACACCGAACCGGAAATAGAAGCAGAAAGACAAACTTCGCTGGATTTAACAGAAGAGACAAGACTTCGAGCTGTTGCTAATTTGTCAAAGTATCAGCAGCAGACAAAGACTTGGTTCGTCCCGAAGGTCAAGATTATTGAACTTTGACCGGGTCATCTCGTTTTGCGAAGTATTATAGCGCCAGGGAAATTAGGAAATAAGTGGGAAGGTCCATACATAATTGTCCGCTCAGGGCGTCCTGGTTCTTTTAAGTTAGCTAATTTGGAAGGTGAAGAGTTAACGCATACATGGCATGCAGAGCACCTAAAGCGATATTTCGCATAGGGGCTCCTTGCAATCATTTGTATACACCTTACGAATCAATAAAGCTTATGGTTCAGATAATGCCTACCCCCCACATACTTCCCACTTCTAGTGGACGCACTGGAATAGCGAAGTTGACCGGGAGGGAAGTGTCATTAATTTGAATCATATTTTTCGGACATCGGACCACTGGTCTGAAGCTTCCGATGAGGTGGGAAAGTCACTGAAAAAACGGATTCCAAGCCACCGGCTTGAAAGCATCCGTAAAAAAGAGTCCAAGGAGACCAAATAATGTGGATTCCAAGTTTCGGCTTGAAAGCATCCGTAAAAAGAGTCCAAGGAGACCACTGCGAATTCCAAACCACCGGTTTGATAGAATTCGCAAAAAGAGCCGAAGGACGCAAAAAAACAAACAGAGTTTGAGCTCATGAGCTTCGAATATCTGTGAAAAAACTCCAAAGTGACCAATCGTTTGGGACACTAAAGTGTCCGTAAAGTTGTCCAAAGTGATTTCTTTCAAAACACAAGGTACTAAGTTACCAATCTTCAGACTCCAAGTAGTCGAAGACATTTTATAAGATTTAATCAATCTTTAAATTGCTGAGGGGCTCCGAGCCTCCAAAATTGTACTCCTAGTTTTTCGTTACGCCTAACCATCTTTGAGTATGTTCGAAGTTGCTTACGCGCAAAGAGGAGCTGGCAAGTAGGGAGACAATTTTAAAAATCAATATTTATTATTCGAACAAATTATGATTACATCATGAAAATAGGTATCTATACCGAGAAGGAATCGAAAACCCCTTCGATCTCTAGAGCTAAGATTGGAACGACTAGTTCCAGAGCCGGGAGTTCTAACAACTTTACGTTTAACTCTCCTACCTCCCTTCGAAGCTCTAAAGTCTTTCTGTTCTTGTTGAAGCTCGGCCCAAGTTCGGAGTCGTTCGGGCCTCCTTTCCCAGCTTCCAAGTTCTTCAGGTTTTTTACCCTGAGCTTCATCTTCGACTTCGGACCATGCGATGTCTTCGGAAGATGAAGCTTCCAAGCTAACTTCTTTTTCTTCCTATTTAATATAAGATAGTATATCTTTGCTTACTTCGGGCGTAATTGCACCGGAGCTATCTCGAGGAACTAAAAATCGAGGTCGCTTGTAATGTTTAAAAGATCAAAGGTAGCTTAAAACACTTCGACATCTTCCATATGAGGTGAAGCCTAAAAAACACGATAAGCAAATTTTCATTCATAAATGTACAAAAAGCATGATTCTTTACATAGTCAGGATCCTAAGGCAAATCTAGACCTGCGGGTTTGGCGGAGGCTGGCTACTCGAGGCTTGCGACCGAGCTTGCTTTTGGCATTGTCCTTCGTCAATCCAAGCCTTGATCGCAGTACGACCTTCGGCTCTCCATGAAGCTTGGAAGGCTTGCCAAGCAGCGGCCACATCTTCGGAAGGAGTAAGAAGCCGACTGTCGTCAAAGGTAATGGGAGCCGCCTCTGCGTTCAGAGTTATCGATGTTGCCAGATCTTCATAGTAACAAAGTATGCCGATAGTAGCCACTTGTCCGGAGATTTCTCTGTACCGAATGCCTGCCATCTTCATTCTCTTCGTAGCTCCTTGGATCATTTTTAGCCACCGAAGCAAGAAGGCGTTGTCATTCGAAGGAAGTGTCCCAGTAGTACCGAAGTACTCTAGAACACTTAGGAGTTTGTTCATGACCTCCACAGCTACCTTCTCTGATTTCAGCTTATCTTCAAGCAAGGCGTCCTTCGCTGAAGTCAATTCTTCCACCACACCGGAGAGCCTAGCTGCCTCCATAGCCAAAGAATTTTTCTGGTTAAGTAGGTGGCTAGCCTCCTCTGTAGTTTTGGCCTTTTCCTCCCGGAGCCTGACAAGTTCAGCCCCCGCCGTAGCATTCTCCGCCCGCATCTTTCTATTTCCGCCTGAAGCATGATTTGTTCTGCTTCGAGCTCCTTATTTGCAGTTTCCAAGCTTTGCCTGGCCCTCCGCTCTGCTGAGACCATGTTGTCTAGATGGGAGATTCGACCTTCGGAAATGTTAAGATTTCTCTAAAGAGTAGTGATTTCCTCTCGAAGGCGAAGGCTTCCACGTTCGTTTGAAACGTTGGCAGCTCTGGCCAAGACTATTTGCTGCAAAGAGGAAAAACCAAGGTGAGAAATTATTTGTATATGAGATCAATTTTGTTTTGCAGATACTTCGTACCTGGTATGCTGCACGTTCCATGGCGGCATTGAGCTCCGAACCCTTATCTTCGCTCGGGATGGCTACCAAGTCTGTCTCCCCGACTTCGCGGCTAGCTCGATCCAAGGTTCGAGCAAAGTCCGAAGTCTAGTTCTTCGCTCCAAGAAAAGAGCTAGAAGAGGGAGCAAAGACAAGGCCCTCTGGTCGTCTTCGCTCGGCGAGGGGTCGAAGCGCTGGGCCGTATATTCAGGAACTTCGGTAGACTGGCCCCCCTCTGTAGATTGACCTCCGTCTGTCGACTCAGATGGAGTTAATCCCGAACTCGGAGCAGGGAGAGAGTCCATTTTGCCTTTACCTTTTCCAGGTCCCATTGGGGCGACTTCTGGAATTGGCTCCGGAGTTGCTGAAGTCCCAGGAATTGTATCTTCGGGATGGACCTTTTCTATAGGAGCAGATCCTGTGAGGCAAAGGTATTATACATTGTATAATTTTGCAAAAAAAAGAACAAAGGAATTATGTGAAGTTTACCTCCGAATTCTTGGTGGGTCAAAAGCTATCCCAAAGTCTTCGTCGGAGTCAGAATTCCTGGTTAATCTTCGACTGTTGAGCCTCTTCGGGAGCCGCAGTCGTTGTTTTCATCCGGAATCGAAGTTGATTCTGCAGCAACTTCGGCTCCACCTTCATTCACAGGGGCTTCATCCCGCGGGTAAGTTTTCTTGAGCAGTCGAAGTTTCAACTTGCCCGAGGCTGCTTGGCAACTCGGCACCTCGTAGCATCGCCGATGCTTGCATCTGTTTGGGCTCCATCTTTGTCAATCAGGTCAACAAGGCATTCTACCTTCATCCTCTGAGGAATCAGAGACCGAAGCTATTGGGCTTGAAGGTGCCGCACTTTTTGGTTTCGGCTACCTTCTGCGATGGAGTCTTGGAGAGGTCTAGGCTCCAACTCATGCTTCCTTTTCGTAGGCCCTTGTTCTGAAGGCACCCAATCCAAAAGAGGGAGGGGGAACAACTTCGAGTAGCCCCCATACTCGGTTGGGACCGTTCCCAAGTACCTACTAACTTAATCCTCCATTCTTTCTCGGCCGGAGTCGGAACTCCCCAGAATTTTCTCCGAAGCCCCACACAATTTGCTCCGAAGTTCATAGGAGCTAGAGAGGCTGAAAGATAAGTTGAGGTTCGTTATTTCATCAAATAAATATATATGAAACATGTTGTTTTCGAAGTTACCTGTAGGGCTCGAGCTCGAAGAAATTTTTCGAAGGTCACCTCGTATCTTCTTTGAAGGTGATTGGCTAGTTGGCCATCAGAGGGGGGATCTGAAGTCCGATGAACTCCTCTACCAGATCCCTCATACTCAGGCGATGGCTAATCCTCTGAAGTAGGCTAAGGTGAGCTTCGAGCTGGATGGATCCCGGATGTACAAGAGCTCTCTCCGAAAGTTTATGTCCTGTAGAGGTCCAGCTAAGCGGCTTCCTGCTCCAACGTCGGCGTAAAACCATCGGAGGATCCAATCCGTATACCATCTGGCATTGATGGCCTTACCTGGAAATCGAAGAGCATATTCATCTCGGAGCCGGAAGTTAATACTCCCGAAGGCCACCACCATCTTTTCACCTCCGAGGCCTACGAAGGTCTTGGGTTGGCAAGAAGCCCGGTGTAGGGCTGCGAAGATTTCTGCTCTTCCTTCGCAGCCTTCAGCTCGCAACGCGCACTCGAAGATGGAAAGGCGTGATATTGCGTTCGGAGAGAGTTGGGGAGAGTAACATGGAATAAATCCAGTACCTCGGCTAGGAAGTCGACAGCCGGGAGCCCTAATCTAGCTTCGAAAAAGGCTTCGAAGACAACCACTTCTCCGGACCTTGGTGAAGGAATAGCTTCTTTTCCAGGTTTGCGAATCACAATCTCTGAACTAATCTTCCCTTCTATCGCTGCTGCGAGCGACTCCCTCTTGCAGGTTGAAGGTCCTAGTTGGTAAGACTAATCTGCATACTTCGATGAGGCCGGAAGGAGATCTTGAGGATCATCACGTTGGGGATTTCTTCCTGGCGCCGCCATTGCCGCTATTGTTGTTGTCTGAGTCGTCATCGCCGATGTCGCCGCCGCTACTGCAGCCGCAGCTTGCTGCCGAGCCAAGGCTGAAGCCGCCCCAGGAACTTTGAAACTAGTCTTCGCCATGGATTTGCTCTGGTTGCTCAAAGAAGGAATGGAGGCTAGGTCTTGACTTCTGGTTTGTTTGCACGAAAGTGGTGAGAAAGTATTTGGGAAGGATCCAGGTCCCTTATTTATAGCCCCGGCCACAAATTTTACCGTTTGGTGTTCTGTCGTTTCGCATTCTTGACCGTTATCTTTTTGCGAACTTAACACATTCCCTTAATTTCCGTTGAAGAAAAAGCCAACGGCTATTTCTTTTAAGCCTAAAAAAGCTTTCGGACTTTTTAAGTTAATTCTAAAAAATAGTTCGAACATAATTTCTTATAAGTTGATTCGAAGTTTCGAATCTCCGCATATTTCGAAGGCTGATTAAAATTGTTAGTCTCTGCACATGATTATTCTCTTGCGTATACTACTCTCCTAACATCACAGGTCTAGCGGAGAAGCGTATTCGAGGGGCTACTGTTGGGGAAAAATATTTCATCCTCAGAGCCATTATGGTAACAGGACAAAGGCAGGGATTGAATCAAAGTTTCCAGCATATACTCCGGAATCACCGTGATCAAGTTCGAGTATGGAGGCGAACTCTAGTTCGGAGTATATCTTCGAACTAGGACTCTTCCGAAAGCTTCCTTGCCAGCTAGGATGGAATACTTATCTTCT
>JAAALK010000271.1:0-54942 GCA_019279435.1 Zizania palustris
GATTTTTTTTGCATTCAAAATACAAAGTATCTTATCACTTGTAAAAAAAATATACTAACAAATATTAATATGAGTTTTCTATATTTTTTTGGTTCATTAATTTAGGCACTAGTAGTTCAAATTTCACTTATTTAAATAAAATTTGAAAAAGTTAGGTTGTGACACTCTATTGGCAACGTAGACCTTAATAGTTTTTTATTTCTAAATAAATAAAATAAAGTCCTAAAAACATGAGATTTATCATGGTGTTATGATATGATATATAGATACTGTGATAAAAATTTAAAATGTTTTGATAAAGTTATCACGTATAGTGTTTAGAAATTGGAGATTTAGAGAGGAAGAATTAGAATTTAGAGAGGAAATGAGATAGGTTTGAAAACAAATTAATGATTAAATCTTTGTTTTAACTTGATTTTTTTGCTTTCAAAATACGATGTATCTTATCTCATAAATTGTTTTGGTATTTTTCTAGGTCAGTTAGCTATTTCTAATTCATTATTTCTATTTCTAGGATTTAAATTGCAACATGTAAAATTTAAACTACAAGAGCATAAAATAATAAACAAAATTTACGAAAAAAATCATATTCGTGTTTTTATTCTATTTTTATTATTACCCACTGTATTTTTACAAATTTTATCAAAGAAAATCCAAAATTTGCCGAGTGTTTAAATGTTTGCCGAGTGTATTATGTCGGGCACTCGGCAAAAATCGGTACTAACGGATATCTTAACGGTGTGTTTGCGTGGGCAAAAAACTTTTTTTGGGGGGTTTGCCGAGTGTTTTTGAAAAGCACTCGGCAAAGACAGTGGGTTTGCCGAGTGCTTTTCAAAAAACACTCGGCAAACCCAATATTTTTTTGTTTATAAAACTTGTTTCGATCTTATTTGATGTTTCCTATTCGATTTTATCTTGAAATTTTTTAGACACTCTAAATACAACATATATTATCTCATATAAAAATTTCGTATTTTTTAGTTCAGTTTACTATTTTTAATTTATTAAGTATTTTTCTGGGATTTAAAATGAAATAGTTGAAAATTGAACTATAAGTACCTAAAATAATGAAATAAAAATTATATAAAAATCATATTCATATTTCTTAGTATATTTTGAGTTCTTATACACTAAATTGAAATAAATTTTGAAGAAAAACTAGGTTGCGACACTCGATCAACAATATAGAGCTTAATTGTTTTTAAATTCTAAAAATATCAAATGAAGTCTGAAAAATATGATATTTATCATGGTGTTATAATATGATACATAGATACTGTGATAAAAATTTAAAATGTTTTGACAAAGTTGTCACATATAGTGTTTAGAAATTGGAGATTTAGATAGGATCAAATAGAGTTTAGAGAAGAAATGAGATAGGTTTGAAAGAAAATTAATGATTAAATATTTGTTTTAACTTGAATTTTCGTTGCATTCAAAATACAACGTATCTTATCACTTGTAAAAAATTCTTATTTTTCTAGGTCAGTTAACTATTTTTCATTCATTAAGTATGTTTCTAGGATTTAAATTGAAATAAGTGAAATTTGAACTACTATTGCCTAAATTAATGAACCAAAAAATATAGAAAAATCATATTAATTTTTGTTAGTATATCTTTAGCTCTTACACACTAAATTTAAATAAAATTTGAAAAAATTATGTTGTGACACTCTATCGGCAACGTAGACCTTAATAGTTTATTAATTCTAAATAAATGAAATAAAGTCATGAAAACATGAGATTTATCACGGTGTTATGATATGATAAATAGATACTGTGATAAAAAATTAAAATGTTTTGATAAAGTTGTCACGTATAGTGTTTAGAAATTGGAGATTTAGAGAGGATCAATTAGAGTTTAGAGAAGAAATGAGATAGGTTTGAAAGCAAATTAATGATTAAATCTTTGTTTTAACCTGATTTGTTTTGCTTTCAAAATACGATGTATCTTATCCCATAAATTGTTTTGGTATTTTTCTAGGTCAGTTAGCTATTTTTAATTCATTATTTCTATTTCTAGGATTTAAATTGCAACATGTAAAATTTAAACTACAAGAGCATAAAATAATAAACAAAATTTACGAAAAAAATCATATTCGTGTTTTTATTCTATTTTTATTATTACCCACTGTATTTTTACAAATTTTATCAAAGAAAATCCAAAATTTGCCGAGTGTTTAAATGTTTGCCGAGTGTATTATGTCGGGCACTCGGCAAAAATCGGTACTAACGGATATCTTAACGGTGTGTTTGCGTGGGCAAAAAACTTTTTTTGGGGGGTTTGCCGAGTGTTTTTGAAAAGCACTCGGCAAAGACAGTGGGTTTGCCGAGTGCTTTTCAAAAAACACTCGGCAAACCCAATATTTTTTTGTTTATAAAACTTGTTTCGATCTTATTTGATGTTTCCTATTCGATTTTATCTTGAAATTTTTTAGACACTCTAAATACAACATATATTATCTCATATAAAAATTTCGTATTTTTTAGTTCAGTTTACTATTTTTAATTTATTAAGTATTTTTCTGGGATTTAAAATGAAATAGTTGAAAATTGAACTATAAGTACCTAAAATAATGAAATAAAAATTATATAAAAATCATATTCATATTTCTTAGTATATTTTGAGTTCTTATACACTAAATTGAAATAAATTTTGAAGAAAAACTAGGTTGCGACACTCGATCAACAATATAGAGCTTAATTGTTTTTAAATTCTAAAAATATCAAATGAAGTCTGAAAAATATGATATTTATCATGGTGTTATAATATGATACATAGATACTGTGATAAAAATTTAAAATGTTTTGACAAAGTTGTCACATATAGTGTTTAGAAATTGGAGATTTAGATAGGATCAAATAGAGTTTAGAGAAGAAATGAGATAGGTTTGAAAGAAAATTAATGATTAAATATTTGTTTTAACTTGAATTTTCGTTGCATTCAAAATACAACGTATCTTATCACTTGTAAAAAATTCTTATTTTTCTAGGTCAGTTAACTATTTTTCATTCATTAAGTATGTTTCTAGGATTTAAATTGAAATAAGTGAAATTTGAACTACTATTGCCTAAATTAATGAACCAAAAAATATAGAAAAATCATATTAATTTTTGTTAGTATATCTTTAGCTCTTACACACTAAATTTAAATAAAATTTGAAAAAATTATGTTGTGACACTCTATCGGCAACGTAGACCTTAATAGTTTATTAATTCTAAATAAATGAAATAAAGTCATGAAAACATGAGATTTATCACGGTGTTATGATATGATAAATAGATACTGTGATAAAAAATTAAAATGTTTTGATAAAGTTGTCACGTATAGTGTTTAGAAATTGGAGATTTAGAGAGGATCAATTAGAGTTTAGAGAAGAAATGAGATAGGTTTGAAAGCAAATTAATGATTAAATCTTTGTTTTAACCTGATTTGTTTTGCTTTCAAAATACGATGTATCTTATCCCATAAATTGTTTTGGTATTTTTCTAGGTCAGTTAGCTATTTTTAATTCATTATTTCTATTTCTAGGATTTAAATTGCAACATGTAAAATTTAAACTACAAGAGCATAAAATAATAAACAAAATTTACGAAAAAAATCATATTCGTGTTTTTATTCTATTTTTATTATTACCCACTGTATTTTTACAAATTTTATCAAAGAAAATCCAAAATTTGCCGAGTGTTTAAATGTTTGCCGAGTGTATTATGTCGGGCACTCGGCAAAAATCGGTACTAACGGATATCTTAACGGTGTGTTTGCGTGGGCAAAAAACTTTTTTTGGGGGGTTTGCCGAGTGTTTTTGAAAAGCACTCGGCAAAGACAGTGGGTTTGCCGAGTGCTTTTCAAAAAACACTCGGCAAACCCAATATTTTTTGTTTATAAAACTTGTTTCGATCTTATTTGATGTTTCCTATTCGATTTTATCTTGAAATTTTTTAGACACTCTAAATACAACATATATTATCTCATATAAAAATTTCGTATTTTTTAGTTCAGTTTACTATTTTTAATTTATTAAGTATTTTTCTGGGATTTAAAATGAAATAGGTGAAAATTGAACTATAAGTACCTAAAATAATGAAATAAAAATTATATAAAAATCATATTCATATTTCTTAGTATATTTTGAGTTCTTATACACTAAATTGAAATAAATTTGAAGAAAAACTAGGTTGCGACACTCGATCAACAATATAGAGCTTAATTGTTTTAAATTCTAAAAATATCAAATGAAGTCTGAAAAATATGATATTTATCATGGTGTTATAATATGATACATAGATACTGTGATAAAAAATTTAAAATGTTTTGACAAAGTTGTCACATATAGTGTTTAGAAATTGGAGATTTAGATAGGATCAATTAGAGTTTAGAGAAGAAATGAGATAGGTTTGAAAGCAAATTAATGATTAAATATTTTTTTAACTTGAATTTTTTTGCATTGAAAATACGACTGTATCTTATCCCATTAAAATTTCTGGTATTTTTCTAGGTCAGTTAGCTATTTGTCATTCATTAGTATGTTTCTAGGATTTAAATTGCAACATGTAAAATTTAAACTACAAGAGCATAAAATAATAAACAAAATTTACGAAAAAAATCATATTCGTGTTTTTATTCTATTTTTATTATTACCCACTGTATTTTTACAAATTTTATCAAAGAAAATCCAAAATTTGCCGAGTGTTTAATGTTTGCCGAGTGTATTATGTCGGGCACTCGGCAAAAATCGGTACTAACGGATATCTTAACGGTGTGTTTGCGTGGGCAAAAAACTTTTTTTGGGGGGTTTGCCGAGTGTTTTTGAAAAGCACTCGGCAAAGACAGTGGGTTTGCCGAGTGCTTTTCAAAAAACACTCGGCAAACCCAATATTTTTTTGTTTATAAAACTTGTTTCGATCTTATTTGATGTTTCCTATTCGATTTTATCTTGAAATTTTTTAGACACTCTAAATACAACATATATTATCTCATATAAAAATTTCGTATTTTTTAGTTCAGTTTACTATTTTTAATTTATTAAGTATTTTTCTGGGATTTAAAATGAAATAGTTGAAAATTGAACTATAAGTACCTAAAATAATGAAATAAAAATTATATAAAAATCATATTCATATTTCTTAGTATAATTTGAGTTCTTATACACTAAATTGAAATAAATTTTGAATAAAAACTAGGTTGCGACACTCGATCAACAATATAGAGCTTAATTGTTTTAAAATTCTAAAAATATCAAATGAAGTCTGAAAAATATGATATTTATCATGGTGTTATAATATGATACATAGATACTGTGATAAAAAATTTAAAATGTTTTGACAAAGTTGTCACATAAAGTGTTTAGAAACTGGAGATTTAGAAGGATCAATTAGAGTTTAGAGAAGAAATGAGATAGGTTTGAAAGCAAATTAATGATTAAATATTTTTTTAACTTGAATTTTTTTTGCATTGAAAATACGATGTATCTTATCCCATAAATTGTTTTGGTATTTTTCTAGGTCAGTTAGCTATTTGTAATTCATTATTTCTATTTCTAGGATTTAAATTGCAACATGTAAAATTTAAACTACAAGAGAATAAATAATTAACAAAATTAAAAAAATCATATTCATGTTTTTATTCTATTTTTATTATTACCCACTGTATTTTCACAAATTTTATCAAAGAAAATCCAAATTTTTCCGAGTGTTTAAATGTTTGCCGAGCGTATTATGTCGGGCACTCGGCAAAAATCGGTACTAACGGACGTCTTAACGGTGTGTTTGCGTGGGCAAAAAATTTTTTTGGGGGGTTTGCCGAGTGTTTTTGAAAAGCACTCGGCAAAGACACTGGGTTTGCCGAGTGCTTTTCAAAAAACACTCGGCAAACCCAATATTTTTTTGTCTATAAACCTTGTTTCGATCCTATTTGATGTTTCCTATTCGGTTTTATCTTGACATTTTTTATACACTCTAAAACAACATGTATTATCTCATGTAAAAATTTCATATTTTTTTAGTTCAGTTTACTATTTTTAATTTATTAAGTATTTTTCTGGGATTTAAAATGAAATAGGTGACAATTGAAGTATAAGTACCTAAAATAATGAAATAAAATTATATAAAAATCATATTCATATTTCTTAGTATAATTTGAGTTCTTATACACTAAATTGAAATAAATTTTGAATAAAAACTAGGTTGCGACACTCGATCAACAATATAGAGCTTAATTGTTTTTAAATTCTAAAAATATCAAATAAGTCTGAAAAATATGATATTTATCATGGTGTTATAATATGATACATAGATACTGTGATAAAAAATTTAAAATGTTTTGACAAAGTTGTCACATAAAGTGTTTAGAAACTGGAGATTTAGAAAGGATCAATGTAGCGCCCCGATTTAACAAATCGAGACATTATTGAATTTCCATAGAAAAACAATAATACAAGAGGTTCATCATGCGACAATCGTACATACGACAATATTCATGGTACGCAGACCATATTTATTACATCAAAGTCTTAGTAAAAACAGTAATAAAATAATTAAACAGCAGCATGACGAATATCTTCTTAAGGATCTTTCTTCTCGACTGGGTCGCTACTCCAGACCGTACTCATAGTAAGCATCCTCTGTGGGGTCCAACGGGTATGAGTACAAAAAGTACTTAACAAGCCACCGCAAATGCAAGTAATAATGCAGGATAATAAACAAGGAAGGGTAATGGCTAACATTGCGGAAAAGTACAGTTTCAATTATTGCATTTAGTGTAATCATATTTTAATCATGCGGAAAGTAAACATGAACATCATCAACATCAACTAACTCGAGGGGTACAGTCAGCCCCACCTCGCTCAACGGTCCTTACATGTCAATCCATCATGCACATACATATTCAAAGTAAACTAACTGGGGGATGTCACGCAACCCGCCCTTGACCGTGGGCTCGACTTTTCGAAAAGATTTAAGACTCTGATCAGAGATGTACTACTGTACCCACAAGGCACGCACTCATCCCAAACGAGATGACCCATACCACGGGAACTCGTGCCAAAACCTCGGCATGAAGTGTTCCAAGCGATAACCACCCGCTCTAGGTTTCGCCGGCGCGCCGGGCCGCATCCCGGCTAACGTCGCACCCCCTTTTGCGCCACATTGGTACAAGTCACCCGCAGGTGCAACTTGACCCATCTCCAAATGGTGGCCTCGGTTTGGAACAACCCATACCTTAGTTAGGACTTACCCACTAGACTTGTGGTTAGTACGTAAGTGTATTGCAACGGATCCCTCAGACCGGTCCTTATAGTGCCCCGGGTGCTACCGACCAATGCCCTAGCTTGCACCCGGAACCCACCATGCATACACTCACAACCATAACTCATCACCAACAGAATTTCCAAGGATAAGAAGTAACGGGGATCATATAATAGAACCATTTTGCTACGACTCATTTTTATCCTATAGCGATCGTGTCAATACATTGGACACTAGCTAATATCATTGATCATATGGTGACAAGGAGGTTAGGCGAGATAGCATGGCTTGGGTTGCACATCAAGGTCGGGGGATCCTAAATAAATATATTGTAAGGGTTTCATTTGACTAATGCATGTATAGCCTATGAGTTTTAGCGATAGTTTAATCAAACATGGGTTCAATATGCTCAAAAGATTGGTTTGGTGACTTGCCTTGTTCCGCAAAGGGAGAGGGAGGGACTTCGGGGAAGTACTCCGGCTCCTCGGCGACGTCGTAGTCTTTTTAATATAATAAAGTAAAATAAAATAAATACAACATTCAACCAAACAATATAACATCACATAATAATCACATGGTTTAAGTTGGTTTGATTAAAAATAAATCATGTTGTTAGGGTTCTGAAATTCAGTTTATAAATAATTAAAATAAAGTGTTGTCCTTTGAAAGAGGGTTTTAAAAGGGGTTATTCTCATTTTTAAGCTCTCTAATAAATTTAAAATGAAAGTTTCATAGAAAACTTAGTGATTTGTTCATATCAGCAAGAAATAAATAAATACAAACTTTACTGGAATTTAAATAATTATATTTACATTTTTAACCTAAGGGTATTTAAATGTTCATTTAAATAAACATGAAATGTCCAATATAAACCTACTGTTTTTATTGCATAAACATGTAGAGAATAAAATTATGAATTTTCTGAAATTGGAATGGCAATTTTTAGAGTTCAAATGCGCCAGATATGAATTTTACAAGTTTAAAAGTATTTCTTAAATTCATTTTCAATTTATAAACCCCTCGGGTCCACGGTGAGCCAGGCCCACGGTGAACCCGCGCACTGTGCGCGTGCACCGGGTCGATCTGGACCGTCGGATCCAGATCCGACGCGCGAGGGCGAGGCGGGGGAGTTAAAGTGATGTGGACGGCCAGGATTAAAACTTTTGAACCGGTATGCGATGGACGGCTTAGATGCGATGCGGGGTTTTAAAATTAATGGACGCATGAGATTAAAACGTACCCCTTCACCGAGATCTAACGGATCAGATTAAATCGCACGCGGGAATTAATCATCACCGTCGGATCCAGATCGCACGGTCGTGCGTGAATCCGACACGACACGGGTACTCGACTCGTGCCGGTCGTCTTCTCCGACGACAGCGAGCGGGCCAGCGGCCACGGCGGGCGACGGCGGTCGATGCTAGGGCCTAAAATGGAAGGAGGACACTGAGTGGGTCACGGAGATACCTCGGCGGTGAGAAAAGGTCGACGGAGCTAGGCCGGCGACGAGAGGAGGCGACGAAGGTTCTCGGTTCCTCGGCGGCGATGGCGATCCGGTGGGCTTCGTCGACGATGGAGCGGTGACCGGGGTCGGAGAGGTCCTGGCGGTCACGGCGGTGCGGTCGGCGTGGACGGAGGGGGACTCCGGCGACGGCGAGCGACGGCTGGAGCGAGGGCGATGGTGGTGCGCTAAAAAGCGGAGTGCAATGGCTCTGTCGGTTCTCGCAGCGTGTGAGCGTGGGGGTGAAATGCGGGTGGCCAGGGGGTTTAAATAGGACCATCGGCGGGGGCAGAGAGGGCGTAGTCTACGGTGGCCGGGAATAAAACGTGTTTATGCGCCGGCGAGCTCGGGTTGAGCTCGATTCACCGAACCTGGACGCGAATCGGTCGGGTTTAATGGGGGGAAACGGTCAGCGCGACGCGGGGGTTTGATTGCCGGGCTTAATTCGAGGGGAGGGGGGATTTGGGGGCGGATCTCGCGGGGATGATGAATCCGACAGGTGGGGGCCACTGGCCAGCGAGTGCGAGCGAACGGGGTGGCGACTGACGGGTGGGGCCGCAATGTCGGGTGCGCGCGCGAGGGGAGGTAACCGGTGCCGACAGGTGGGGCCGGGCGAGGGTGCAGAGAGGAGGTCACTGACGGGCGAGGTCCACTAGTCAGAAGGCGCACGCGGGTGGGATTGGGCTGGGCTGGCCGGGAGAGAGAGAGGGGAGGGGAGGAGCCCATTACTGTTTTAAAACATTTCTGAATAAAAATAATTCCAGAAAATAGATTAAAATCTTAGGGATACTTCCAAGGTTGGTAAAAATTTATAAAAATTCTCAAAATATATCTTGGTCTTAGGATCATATACAAAAAGTTTCACTTCCTAGTTTGGCCATCTACTCTATGCTGTAGTTCAATTTGGTATAAAGAGGTATTTAAAGTATTTTTCAGAAATATATATTCCAAGAAATTGAATTAATAATATTTTTATTGTATTGAAAATTTGGGGTGTTACAAACCTATCCCCCTTACAAGAATCTCGTCCTCGAGATTGGAACGCTACTCGAATAACTCGGGGTATTGGGCTTTTAGTTCGTCTTCCTTTTCCCAAGTGGCTTCTTCGGCGGGATGGTTGTTCCATTGGACTTTGCAGAAGCGAACAACGCGACTTCTGGTTACTCTCTCCTTGGTTTCCAAGATCTTGATGGGTCTTTCTATGTAGGTCAAGTCTTCTTGGACATTAAGCTGCTGAAGGTCGGCTTGCTCGGTGGGTACACGGAGGCATTTCTTCAGCTGAGAGACATGGAACACATCATGAACTCCTGCCAAGGATGGGGGCAGTCCAAGTTGATAGGCCACTTCTCCTTGTCGTCGGAGGATCTGGAAAGGTCCGACGTAGCGGGGTGCTAGTTTGCCTTTCATGTTGAACCTTTGAGTGCCACGGAGGGGAGTGACTCGGAGATAGACATAATCGCCCTCCTCAAAGGCTAGGTCTCTTCGACGGTTGTCGGCATAGCTCTTTTGCCTGGATTGGGCTGCCTTCAATCGGTCTCTTATGATCTTAACCTTCTCTTCAGCTTCTCTTAATAGATCAGTCCCAAATAGTTGTGACTCTCCGGTTTGATCCCAGAGCAACGGCGTTCTGCACTTACGTCCATAGAGTGCTTCGAACGAGGACATTTGCAGGCTGGCTTGAAAGCTGTTGTTGTAGGAGAACTCCGCATATGGTAAGTTCTTGTCCCACATTCCGCCAAAGTCTAGAGCACAAGCTCTAAGCATATCCTCCAATATCTGGTTGACCCTTTCGGTTTGACCGTCGGTTTGTGGATGATAGGCGGTGCTAAAGTTCAGCCAGGTGCCGAGTTCCTCTTGAAGGTTCTTCCAAAACTTGGAGGTAAACTGACTCCCACGGTCAGATACAATCTTCTTAGGAACTCCGTGGAGGCACACGATCCGGGTCATATACAACTCGGCCAGCTTGGCGACGGTGTAAGTTGTCTTGACCGGAACGAAGTGAGCTACCTTGGTGAGTCGGTCGACGATCACCCAGATAGAATCATGACTAGCTTGGGTCCTGGGCAGTCCCGTGATGAAGTCCATTCCTATCTCTTCCCACTTCCATTCAGGGACTTTGAGAGGTTGAAGAAGTCCGGCAGGCCTCTGATGCTCTGCCTTGACTCGCCGGCATGTGTCGCACTTGGCCACATACTCTGCTATTTCTCTCTTCATGCTGACCCACCAATATTTTTCCTTTAGGTCTTGATACATCTTCGTACTCCCGGGATGGATGGAGTATAGAGTATCGTGGGCTTCCTGAAGGATGAGGGTCTTCAATTCAGGTTTGTCGGGTACGCAGATCCGGTTTCCGAACCAGATGGTACCATGCTCGTCCTCGGAAAATCCGGGGGCTTTACCCTTTCTCATGTTCTGCTGGATCTCCAGGATGTCCGGGTCTTCCCTCTGCTTTTCTCAGATCTGGTCTATTAAGACAGGCCGAGACTCCAAGGCAGCGAGGTACGCTCGAGTGGCGATTCCCAGATTTAGCCTTTCCATCTCCTTATACAGTAAAGGAGCTTGGTCCTGAATTATGATGGCATTGCAGTACCCTTTTCGACTAAGGGCGTCTGCCACCACATTCGCTTTGCCCGGATGATAATGGATGCCCAAGTCGTAATCCTTGATCAGTTCCAACCATCTCCTTTGCCTGAGATTCAGATCTGGTTGGGTGAATATGTACTTGAGGCTCTTGTGGTCGGTGAAGACCTCACACCGATTCCCCACAAGGTAATGTCTCCATATCTTCAAGGCATGAACCACGGCTGCTAGTTCCAGGTCATGGGTTGGGTAGTTCAGCTCATGCGGTCTCAGTTGCCGGGAGGCGTAAGATATCACTTTCCCTTCCTGCATTAAGACGCATCCCAATCCTTGACGAGAGGCATCACAGTAGACGTGGAAGTCTTTCCGGATGTCTGGCAGAGTCAGAATAGGAGCTGACACTAGCTTCTTCTTGAGGGTCTGGAAGCTTTCTTCGCAGTCGGGGGTCCATTCAAACTTCACTTCCTTCTGCAAAAGTCTGGTCATAGGCTTGGCGATCTTGGAAAAATTCTCGATGAACCGACGGTAGTATCCGGCCAATCCAAGAAAACTCCGGATCTCGGTCACGGTCGTGGGCTGCAGCCAGTTGGTTACTGCTTCAACGGTGGTTGGGTCCACTGCTATTCCTCCGGCAGATATAACATGGCCGAGGAACTTCACCTCAGACGACCAAAATTCGCATTTGCTGTATTTGGCGTACAGTTGCTGCTCCCTTAGTTTTCCGAGGGTCAGACGGAGGTGAGTCTCGTGTTCTTCCTTGGTCTTGGAGTAAACGAGGATATCGTCGATGAATACCACGATGAACTTGTCCAAGAACTCCATGAATACATTGTTCATCATGTTCATGAAAAAGGCCGGGGCATTCGTGAGTCCGAACGACATCACGGTGTACTCGTAGAGTCCATAGCGAGAGGTGAAGGCAGTCTTGGGTATGTCTTCTTCTCTAATCCTCAACTGGTGATAACCTGACCTGAGGTCAATCTTGGAAAACACCGAGGATCCTTTCAGCTGATCGAACAGGTCGTCGATCCGAGGCAATGGGTATTTGTTCTTGATGGTTACATCGTTCAAGGCTCTATAGTCCACGCACATCCTCTTGGTCTTGTCCTTCTTCATGGCAAATATAACCGGTGCACCCCAGGGTGAGGTACTCGGTCGAATATACCCTTTTTGCTCTAGGTCTTCGATGTTGCTCTTGACTTCGGCTAGTTCATTAGCGGCCATCCGGTACGGGCGCTTGGAGATTGGAGTGGTCCCGGGGACAAGTTCGATTCTGAATTCGATGTCCCGCTTGGGAGGCATTCTGGGTAGGTCTTCAGGGAAGACATCCGCAAACTCCTTGACTATAGGTACCTCTTCAAGAGCTATCGAGCGAAGGGATGCTCCGAGTGGCTTGCGACTGGCCATCCGAAAGGTGACGGTTGCGCCATCAGGGTTAGTCACTGTGACGGATTTGTTGGCACAGTCGATCACTCCCTTGTGCTTCATCAACCAGTCCATCCCTAGTATAAGGTCGAGTCCAGTGCATTGGATGAGGACTGGCTCGGCCCGAAACAGTACTCCTTGGATGTCAATTTGAACCTTAGGGCTGTATAAGCGGGCTAAGGTCCTATTGCCAGGGGTGGCAATCACCATGGGAATGGGTAGAGGGAGCACGTCCAGTTTGTTTGTTTTCGCAAAATCTTCCGAGATGAAGGAGTGGGTTGCTCCAGAGTCAAATAATATTACGGCCGGTACGGAATTCGCAGTAAACGTACCGAGCACGACTTCAGGAGCCTCCTGAGCTTCCTCCGCGCTGATGTGGTTGACGCGGGCGCGAACCGCCTGGTTGGGTGCCACGCCTTGAGCTTGCTTGGGGTGGGGACACTGGTGTGCATAGTGCCCTTCCTTGCGGCAGTTGAAATAGACGACCGGCCTTCCTTGGCGATCCTTCAAGATCGGGGTCTTGGCGGCTGGTGTCGGCTGAGCGGCCGGAGCTGGTGGAGCGGGGTGAGGATGCCCGGCGTTGGATCCACCGGTGGCGTGAGGTGGCCTGTAGGCGGGCCGAGGATGGTAGGCGGGCGCTGGTGGCGGAGGGACGAAGCGGGGCCTCTAAGAGTTCGCCTGCTGATGCTTGAAGGCGATCATCTTCCTCTTCTTGAGGTCCAGCTTGTTCTGCTCAGTCTCTTGGATGAGCGCTTTGTTGACTAGCCGTTGGAAGTCGGCGTAGTCGGTTGCGACGAGCTAGATGGACAACTCATCCTTAAGTCCCCGGAGGAACTTGGCTTGGCGGAGGGCGTCGGTGCGCACTTCCTCCGGTGCGTAGCGGGCGAGGCGGTTGAACTCATGGAGGTACTCCATGACGGTCATGTTGCCTTGTTGCAGGTCGCAGAACTCCTGCTGTTTCACCGCGATGACACCTGCGGGGACGTTGGCGGCGCGAAAGGCGATGGTGAACTCTGCCCAAGTCACCACGTGGTCCTCTGGCTGGGACTCACGATAGTTGTCCCACCATTCAGCGGCGGGACCCTGGAGCTGGTGAGTGGCGAAGGCCACTCGCTCCCGGTCGGTGCAGGGGAGGAGGTCGAGCTTCTTTCCGATGGTGCGAAGCCAATCTCCGGCCTCCATCGGGTTGGTGGTGCTCGAGAAGATGGGCGAGCGCACGCGCAGGAACTCTGAGAGTTGCGGAGCGGGCGCGGGTGCTGGTGCGCGAGGAGCGGGTTCCCCGTTCTGCAGACGGTCCAACTGAGCCTGTTGGTTCTGCATTTGGGTGAGGAGGGCGGTGATCAGTTGGTTTTGATTCGCCATCATCTCCGCCAAGGTGGGGTGGTTGGCGGAAGGCGACCCAGACTGACGCGGGCCCGTTGCACCCCAGTTGGGCACAACACCCTCGGGCGCATCACGGCTTCCTCCTGCTCCGTTGTTGGAACCGGTGTTCTGGTAGTCGGCCATCTTCTGAATATACATAGTGATAAGGCAAAGGATGACGAAACAATAATACAACCAAAAATATCATATAAGATTCAAGCACATAAATGGAGTGGTAGAAATTGTTCATTACAATCAAGTTTTTATTCTACCCACAACACACTTGTTGCGGATAGCACCACATACAAAATTCCGTATTATTTTAAAAATAGCGGCCTCTAACGCCTACTCGCCACCGGAGGCGGTCTCCGTGCTCTCGGAACCACGAGTACGCGGCTCTGAATGCATGGTGGGCTCGAGGAAGTTCTCGATGATGGAGTCGGAGACGAGGCCGGGGCGTGGTGCAGGGGCGCTGGTGGAGGGTCTGGCAGGGGAGGGTCGTGGCGGGATCCTCTTGGGGCGAGGGAGGGGCTCACGGATGGGCTTCTTCTTCCTTGGAAGAAGAGGAACCATCTCCGCAATATCCTTCTGCAACTGCATGATCTTGCGCTGCAGTTCACCGTTCTGTTGGATCAAGTTCTTCATCTCTTCACAAAGGAACTCAACCGCCTCGTGGTGCTCGTCGGCGTCGAGCACCGCCTCGGTGTGGAGATCATCCATGGCCTGTAGAAGACGCGATTGCCGGGCCATGACCGGATCACGCACGGAGTGAACTCCGAGGTAGATGCTACGGTGGGATCCGGGAGTACGCTTCGGCACAAGCCGAAAGGACGAGTTCTGAAGACGATCATCGTAGATCATCCTCAGCTCCATGAGGGCCTGGAGGGCGACTCGTTGGCACGCGACGTCGAAAGTCGGGCCTCCAAGTGCCGTGGTGTAGGGCGGCAGGTGTTCTCTGGAGCCGTGGACGGTGAGGGAGACGTCGCAAGGCCCGACGAACTCGTCGGGATACACTCCTTGGAATTCGGGTTCGAAGAGGAACCCGAGGAAGGTGAGCATCATACGGAGCTCCCGGACGAAGCCCTCGTAGTGGCGGCAGTAGCTGTGGACTTGGTAGACAGGCATCTACAAAACAACAAGTTGAATAAAAGTGAGGAGAGGAACAAAGTTTATAAAGTAGATTTTCGAGAAATAA
This sequence comes from Zizania palustris, assembly GCA_019279435.1. Taxonomy (NCBI): domain Eukaryota; kingdom Viridiplantae; phylum Streptophyta; class Magnoliopsida; order Poales; family Poaceae; genus Zizania; species Zizania palustris. Next base: position 15,309 of record JAAALK010000271.1, read on the forward strand.
TTTCCTGTGGCTAATGGCTAGGCGGGTCTGTTTGGCTTCCTACAGTCGAGTCGGCTCTGATACCACCTTATAGCGCCCCGATTTAACAAATCGAGACATTATTGAATTTCCATAGAAAAACAATAATACAAGAGGTTCATCATGCGACAATCGTACATACGACAGTATTCATGGTACGCAGACCATATTTATTACATCAAAGTCTTAGTAAAAATAGTAATAAAATAATTAAACAGCGGCATGACGAACATCTTCTTCAGGATCTTTCTTCTCGACTGGATCGCTACTCCAGACCGTCCTCATAGTAAGCATCCTCTGTGGGGTCCAACGGGTATGAGTACAAAAAGTACTCAACAAGCCACCGCAAATGCAAGTAATAATACAGGATAATAAACAAGGAAGGGTAATGGCTAACATTGCGGAAAAGTACAGTTTCAATTATTGCATTTAGTGTAATCATATTTTAATCATGCGGAAAGTAAACATGAACATCAACTAACTCGAGGGGTACAGTCAGCCCCACCTCGCTCAACGGTCCTTACATGTCAATCCATCATGCACATACATATTCAAAGTAAACTAACTGGGGGATGTCACGCAACCCGCCCTTGACCGTGGGCTCGGCTTTTCGAAAAGATTTAAGACTCTGATCAGAGATGTACTACTGTACCCACAAGGCACGCACTCATCCCAAACGAGATGACCCATACCACGGGAACTCGTGCCAAAACCTCGGCATGAAGTGTTCCAAGCGATAACCACCCGCTCTAGGTTTCGCCAGCGCGCCGGGCCGCATCCCGGCTAACGTCGCACCCCCTTTTGCGCCACATTGGTACAAGTCACCCGCAGGTGCAACTTGACCCATCTCCAAATGGTGGCCTCGGTTTGGAACAACCCATACCTTAGTTAGGACTTACCCACTAGACTTGTGGTTAGTACGTAAGTGTATTGCAACGGATCCCTCAGACCGGTCCTTATAGTGCCCCGGGTGCTACCGACCAATGCCCTAGCTTGCACCCGGAACCCACCATGCATACACTCACAACCATAACTCATCACCAACAGAATTTCCAAGGATAAGAAGTAACGGGGATCATATAATAGAACCATTTTTCTACGACTCATTTTTATCCTATAGCGATCGTGTCAATACATTGGACACTAGCTAATATCATTGATCATATGGTGACAAGGAGGTTAGGCGAGATAGCATGGCTTGGGTTGCACATCAAGGTCGGGGGATCCTAAATAAATATATTGTAAGGGTTTCATTTGACTAATGCATGTATAGCCTATGAGTTTTAGCGATAGTTTAATCAAACATGGGTTCAATATGCTCAAAAGATTGGTTTGGTGACTTGCCTTGTTCCGCAAAGGGAGAGGGAGGGACTTCGGGGAAGTACTCCGGCTACTCGGCGACGTCGTAGTCTTTTTAATATAATAAAGTAAACTAAAATAAATACAACATTCAACCAAACAATATAACATCACATAATAATCACATGGTTTAAGTTGGTTTGATTAAAAATAAATCAAGTTGTTAGGGTTCTGAAATTCAGTTTATAAATAATTAAAATAAAGTGTTGTCCTTTGAAAGAGGGTTTTAAAAGGGGTTATTCTCATTTTTAAGCTCTCTAATAAATTTAAAATGAAAGTTTCATAGAAAACTTAGTGATTTGTTCATATCAGCAGGAAATAAATAAATACAAACTTTACTGGAATTTAAATAATTATATTTACATTTTTAACCTAAGGGTATTTAAATGTTCATTTAAATAAACATGAAATGTCCAATATAAACCTACTGTTTTTATTGCATAAACATGTAGAGAATAAAATTATGAATTTTCTGAAATTGGAATGGCAATTTTTAGAGTTCAAATGCGCCAGATATGAATTTTACAAGTTTAAAAGTATTTCTGAAATTCATTTTCAATTTATAAACCCCTCGGGTCCACGGTGAGCCAGGCCCACGGTGAACCCGCGCACTGTGCGCGTGCACCGGGTCTATCTGGACCGTCGGATCCAGATCCGACACGCGAGGGCGAGGCGGGGGAGTTAAAGTGACGTGGACGGCTAGGATTAAAACGTTTGAACCGGTATGCGATGGACGACTTAGATGCGATGCGGGGTTTTAAAACTAACGGACGCACGAGATTAAAACGTACCCCTTCACCGAGATCTAACGGATCAGATTAAATCGCACGCGGGAATTAATCGTCACCGTCGGATCCAGATCGCACGGTCGTGCGTGAATCCGACATGGCACGGGTACTCGACCCGTGCCAATCGTCTTCTCCGACGATGGCGAGCGGGCCAGCGGCCACGGTGGGCGACGGCGGTCGATGCTAGGGCCTAAAATGGAAGGAGGGCACTGAGTGGGTCACGGAGATACCTCGGCGGTGAGAAAAGGTCGACGGAGCTAGGCCGGCGACGAGAGGAGGCGACAAAGGTTCTCGGTTCCTCGGCGGCGATGGCGATCCGGTGGGCTTCGTCGACGATGGAGCGGTGGCTGGGGTCGGTGAGGTCCTGGCGGTCACGGCGGTGCGGTCAGCGTGGACGGAGGGGGACTCCGGCGACGGCGAGCGACGGCTGGAGCGAGGGCGACGGTGGTGCGCTAAAAAGCGGAGTGCAATGGCTCTGTCGGTTCTCGCAGCGTGTGAGCGTGGGGGTGAAATGCGGGTGGACAGGGGGTTTAAATAGGACCATCGGCGGGGGCAGAGAGGGCGTAGTCTACGGTGGCCGGGAATAAAACGCGTTTAAGCGCCGGCGAGCTCGGGTTGAGCTCGATTCACCAAACCTGGACGCGAATCGGTCGGGTTTAATGGGGGGAAACGGTCAGCGCGACGCGGGGGCTTAATTCGAGGGGAGGGGGATTTGGGGGTCGATCTCGCGGGGACGATGAATCCGACAGGTGGGGGCCACTGGCCAGCGAGTGCGAGCGAACGGGGTGGCGACTGACGGGTGGGGCCGCGATGTCGGGTGCGCGCACGAGGGGAGATAACCGGTGCCGACAGGTGGGGCCGGGCGAGGGTGCAGAGAGGAGGTCACTGACGGGCGGGGTCCACTAGTCAGAAGGCGCACGCGGGTGGGATTGGGCTGGGCCGGCCGGGAGAGAGAGAGGGGAGGGGAGGAGCCCATTACTGTTTTAAAACATTTCTGAATAAAAATAATTCCATAAAATAGATTAAAATCTTATGGATACTTCCAAGGTTGGTAAAAATTTATAAAAATTCTCAAAAATATATCTTGGTCTTAGGATCATATACAAAAAGTTTCACTTCCTAGTTTGGCCATCTACTCTATGCTGTAGTTCAATTTGGTATAAAGAGGTATTTAAAGTATTTTTCAGAAATATAAATTCCAAGAAATTGAATTAATAATATTTTTATTGTATTGAAAATTTGGGGTGTTACAATCAATTAGAGTTTAGAGAAGAAATGAGATAGGTTTGAAAGCAAATTAATGATTAAATATTTTTTTAACTTGAATTTTTTTTGCATTGAAAATACGATGTATCTTATCCCATAAATTGTTTTGGTATTTTTCTAGGTCAGTTAGCTATTTGTAATTCATTATTTCTATTTCTAGGATTTAAATTGCAACATGTAAAATTTAAACTACAAGAGCATAAATAATTAACAAAATTAACAAAAATAAAATCATATTCATGTTTTTATTCTATTTTTATTATTACCCACTGTATTTTCACAAATTTTATCAAAGAAAATCCAAAATTTGCCGAGTGTTTAAATGTTTGCCGAGTGTATTATGTCGGGCACTCGGCAAAAATCGGTACTAACGGACGTCTTAACGGTGTGTTTGCGTGGGCAAAAATTTTTTTTGGGGGGGTTTGCCGAGTGTTTTTGAAAAGCACTCGGCAAAGACAGTGGGTTTGCCGAGTGCTTTTCAAAAAACACTCGGCAAACCCAATATTTTTTTGTCTATAAACCTTGTTTCGATCCTATTTGATGTTTCCTATTCGATTTTATCTTGAAATTTTTTATACACTCTAAATACAACATGTATTATCTCATGTAAAAATTTCATAGTTTTTTAGTTCAGTTTACTATTTTTAATTTATTAAGTATTTTTCTGGGATTTAAAATGAAATGGGTGACAATTGAAGTATAAGTACCTAAAATAATGAAATAAAAATTATATAAAAATCATATTCATATTTCTTAGTATAATTTGAGTTCTTATACACTAAATTGAAATAAATTTTGAATAAAAACTAGGTTGCGACACTCGATCAACAATATAGAGCTTAATTGTTTTAAAATTCTAAAAATATCAAATGAAGTCTGAAAAATATGATATTTATCATGGTGTTATAATATGATACATAGATACTGTGATAAAAAATTTAAAATGTTTTGACAAAGTTGTCACATAAAGTGTTTAGAAACTGGAGATTTAGAAAGGATCAATTAGAGTTTAGAGAAGAAATGAGATAGGTTTGAAAGCAAATTAATGATTAAATATTTTTTTAACTTGAATTTTTTTTGCATTGAAAATACGATGTATCTTATCCCATAAATTGTTTTGGTATTTTTCTAGGTCAGTTAGCTATTTGTAATTCATTATTTCTATTTCTAGGATTTAAATTGCAACATGTAAAATTTAAACTACAAGAGCATAAATAATTAACAAAATTAACAAAATAAAATCATATTCATGTTTTTATTCTATTTTTATTATTACCCACTGTATTTTCACAAATTTTATCAAAGAAAATCCAAAATTTGCCGAGTGTTTAAATGTTTGCCGAGTGTATTATGTCGGGCACTCGGCAAAAATCGGTACTAACGGACGTCTTAACGGTGTGTTTGCGTGGGCAAAATTTTTTTTGGGGGGTTTGCCGAGTGTTTTTGAAAAGCACTCGGCAAAGACAGTGGGTTTGCCGAGTGCTTTTCAAAAAACACTCGGCAAACCCAATATTTTTTTGTCTATAAACCTTGTTTCGAATCCTATTTGATGTTTCCTATTCGATTTTATCTTGAAATTTTTTATACACTCTAAATACAACATTTATTATCTCATGTAAAAATTTCATAGTTTTTTAGTTCAGTTTACTATTTTTAATTTATTGAGTATTTTTCTGGGATTTAAAATGAAATGGGTGACAATTGAAGTATAAGTACCTAAAATAATGAAATAAAAATTATATAAAAATCATATTCATATTTCTTAGTATAATTTGAGTTCTTATACACTAAATTGAAATAAATTTTGAATAAAAACTAGGTTGCGACACTCGATCAACAATATAGAGCTTAATTGTTTTAAAATTCTAAAAATATCAAATGAAGTCTGAAAAATATGATATTTATCATGGTGTTATAATATGATACATAGATACTGTGATAAAAAATTTAAAATGTTTTGACAAAGTTGTCACATAAAGTGTTTAGAAACTGGAGATTTAGAAAGGATCAATTAGAGTTTAGAGAAGAAATGAGATAGGTTTGAAAGCAAATTAATGATTAAATATTTTTTTAACTTGAATTTTTTTTGCATTGAAAATACGATGTATCTTATCCCATAAATTGTTTTGGTATTTTTCTAGGTCAGTTAGCTATTTGTAATTCATTATTTCTATTTCTAGGATTTAAATTGCAACATGTAAAATTTAAACTACAAGAGCATAAATAATTAACAAAATTAACAAAAATAAAATCATATTCATGTTTTTATTCTATTTTTATTATTACCCACTGTATTTTCACAAATTTTATCAAAGAAAATCCAAAATTTGCCGAGTGTTTAAATGTTTGCCGAGTGTATTATGTCGGGCACTCGGCAAAAATCGGTACTAACGGACGTCTTAACGGTGTGTTTGCGTGGGCAAAAATTTTTTTTGGGGGGGTTTGCCGAGTGTTTTTGAAAAGCACTCGGCAAAGACAGTGGGTTTGCCGAGTGCTTTTCAAAAAACACTCGGCAAACCCAATATTTTTTTGTCTATAAACCTTGTTTCAATCCTATTTGATGTTTCCTATTCGATTTTATCTTGAAATTTTTTATACACTCTAAATACAACATTTATTATCTCATGTAAAAATTTCATAGTTTTTTAGTTCAGTTTACTATTTTTAATTTATTGAGTATTTTTCTGGGATTTAAAATGAAATGGGTGACAATTGAAGTATAAGTACCTAAAATAATGAAATAAAAATTATATAAAAATCATATTCATATTTCTTAGTATAATTTGAGTTCTTATACACTAAATTGAAATAAATTTTGAATAAAAACTAGGTTGCGACACTCGATCAACAATATAGAGCTTAATTGTTTTAAAATTCTAAAAATATCAAATGAAGTCTGAAAAATATGATATTTATCATGGTGTTATAATATGATACATAGATACTGTGATAAAAAATTTAAAATGTTTTGACAAAGTTGTCACATAAAGTGTTTAGAAACTGGAGATTTAGAAAGGATCAATTAGAGTTTAGAGAAGAAATGAGATAGGTTTGAAAGCAAATTAATGATTAAATATTTTTTTAACTTGAATTTTTTTGCATTGAAAATACGATGTATCTTATCCCATAAATTGTTTTGGTATTTTTCTAGGTCAGTTAGCTATTTGTAATTCATTATTTCTATTTCTAGGATTTAAATTGCAACATGTAAAATTTAAACTACAAGAGCATAAATAATTAACAAAATTAACAAAAATAAAATCATATTCATGTTTTTATTCTATTTTTATTATTACCCACTGTATTTTCACAAATTTTATCAAAGAAAATCCAAAATTTGCCGAGTGTTTAAATGTTTGCCGAGTGTATTATGTCGGGCACTCGGCAAAAATCGGTACTAACGGACGTCTTAACGGTGTGTTTGCGTGGGCAAAAATTTTTTTTGGGGGGGTTTGCCGAGTGTTTTTGAAAAGCACTCGGCAAAGACAGTGGGTTTGCCGAGTGCTTTTCAAAAAACACTCGGCAAACCCAATATTTTTTTGTCTATAAACCTTGTTTCAATCCTATTTGATGTTTCCTATTCGATTTTATCTTGAAATTTTTTATACACTCTAAATACAACATTTATTATCTCATGTAAAAATTTCATAGTTTTTTAGTTCAGTTTACTATTTTTAATTTATTGAGTATTTTTCTGGGATTTAAAATGAAATGGGTGACAATTGAAGTATAAGTACCTAAAATAATGAAATAAAAATTATATAAAAATCATATTCATATTTCTTAGTATAATTTGAGTTCTTATACACTAAATTGAAATAAATTTTGAATAAAAACTAGGTTGCGACACTCGATCAACAATATAGAGCTTAATTGTTTTAAAATTCTAAAAATATCAAATGAAGTCTGAAAAATATGATATTTATCATGGTGTTATAATATGATACATAGATACTGTGATAAAAAATTTAAAATGTTTTGACAAAGTTGTCACATAAAGTGTTTAGAAACTGGAGATTTAGAAAGGATCAATTAGAGTTTAGAGAAGAAATGAGATAGGTTTGAAAGCAAATTAATGATTAAATATTTTTTTAACTTGAATTTTTTTGCATTGAAAATACGATGTATCTTATCCCATAAATTGTTTTGGTATTTTTCTAGGTCAGTTAGCTATTTGTAATTCATTATTTCTATTTCTAGGATTTAAATTGCAACATGTAAAATTTAAACTACAAGAGCATAAATAATTAACAAAATTAACAAAAATAAAATCATATTCATGTTTTTATTCTATTTTTATTATTACCCACTGTATTTTCACAAATTTTATCAAAGAAAATCCAAAATTTGCCGAGTGTTTAAATGTTTGCCGAGTGTATTATGTCGGGCACTCGGCAAAAATCGGTACTAACGGACGTCTTAACGGTGTGTTTGCGTGGGCAAAAATTTTTTTTGGGGGGGTTTGCCGAGTGTTTTTGAAAAGCACTCGGCAAAGACAGTGGGTTTGCCGAGTGCTTTTCAAAAAACACTCGGCAAACCCAATATTTTTTTGTCTATAAACCTTGTTTCGATCCTATTTGATGTTTCCTATTCGATTTTATCTTGAAATTTTTTATACACTCTAAATACAACATTTATTATCTCATGTAAAAATTTCATAGTTTTTTAGTTCAGTTTACTATTTTTAATTTATTGAGTATTTTTCTGGGATTTAAAATGAAATGGGTGACAATTGAAGTATAAGTACCTAAAATAATGAAATAAAAATTATATAAAAATCATATTCATATTTCTTAGTATAATTTGAGTTCTTATACACTAAATTGAAATAAATTTTGAATAAAAACTAGGTTGCGACACTCGATCAACAATATAGAGCTTAATTGTTTTAAAATTCTAAAAATATCAAATGAAGTCTGAAAAATATGATATTTATCATGGTGTTATAATATGATACATAGATACTGTGATAAAAAATTTAAAATGTTTTGACAAAGTTGTCACATAAAGTGTTTAGAAACTGGAGATTTAGAAAGGATCAATTAGAGTTTAGAGAAGAAATGAGATAGGTTTGAAAGCAAATTAATGATTAAATATTTTTTTAACTTGAATTTTTTTGCATTGAAAATACGATGTATCTTATCCCATAAATTGTTTTGGTATTTTTCTAGGTCAGTTAGCTATTTGTAATTCATTATTTCTATTTCTAGGATTTAAATTGCAACATGTAAAATTTAAACTACAAGAGCATAAATAATTAACAAAATTAACAAAAATAAAATCATATTCATGTTTTTATTCTATTTTTATTATTACCCACTGTATTTTCACAAATTTTATCAAAGAAAATCCAAAATTTGCCGAGTGTTTAAATGTTTGCCGAGTGTATTATGTCGGGCACTCGGCAAAAATCGGTACTAACGGACGTCTTAACGGTGTGTTTGCGTGGGCAAAAATTTTTTTTGGGGGGGTTTGCCGAGTGTTTTTGAAAAGCACTCGGCAAAGACAGTGGGTTTGCCGAGTGCTTTTCAAAAAACACTCGGCAAACCCAATATTTTTTTGTCTATAAACCTTGTTTCGATCCTATTTGATGTTTCCTATTCGATTTTATCTTGAAATTTTTTATACACTCTAAATACAACATTTATTATCTCATGTAAAAATTTCATAGTTTTTTAGTTCAGTTTACTATTTTTAATTTATTGAGTATTTTTCTGGGATTTAAAATGAAATGGGTGACAATTGAAGTATAAGTACCTAAAATAATGAAATAAAAATTATATAAAAATCATATTCATATTTCTTAGTATAATTTGAGTTCTTATACACTAAATTGAAATAAATTTTGAATAAAAACTAGGTTGCGACACTCGATCAACAATATAGAGCTTAATTGTTTTAAAATTCTAAAAATATCAAATGAAGTCTGAAAAATATGATATTTATCATGGTGTTATAATATGATACATAGATACTGTGATAAAAAATTTAAAATGTTTTGACAAAGTTGTCACATAAAGTGTTTAGAAACTGGAGATTTAGAAAGGATCAATTAGAGTTTAGAGAAGAAATGAGATAGGTTTGAAAGCAAATTAATGATTAAATATTTTTTTAACTTGAATTTTTTTTGCATTGAAAATACGATGTATCTTATCCCATAAATTGTTTTGGTATTTTTCTAGGTCAGTTAGCTATTTGTAATTCATTATTTCTATTTCTAGGATTTAAATTGCAACATGTAAAATTTAAACTACAAGAGCATAAATAATTAACAAAATTAACAAAAATAAAATCATATTCATGTTTTTATTCTATTTTTATTATTACCCACTGTATTTTCACAAATTTTATCAAAGAAAATCCAAAATTTGCCGAGTGTTTAAATGTTTGCCGAGTGTATTATGTCGGGCACTAGGGTTCGGGGAGACGTCCGCCTCCTTCCGGAACCAGATTTCTTGAAGAGGGCCCGAGAGGGGGGAGTCTTCTCCTACTTCGGCGTAAAACCACCGAAGTATCCAATTTGTATACCATCGGTCGTTTATAGCCTTCGCAGGGAAATGGAGAGCGTGCTCCCGCCGTAGCTGGAAGTTAACGCTGCCGAAGGCCACCGTCACCTTCGAGTCCCCAGGCCCATCTTGAGGCTTTGGCTGGCAGATGGCTTCGTGGGTCGCCGCGAAGACTTCGGAGCGTCCCTCGCACCCCTCCGCCCGAAGAGCCCACTCGAAGACGGCCAGGCAAACGATCGCGTTGGGGGACAGTTGAGGCAGGGTTATGTGGAACAAGTCCAGTACCTCTGCCAGAAAATCCACGGCTGGTAGCCCCAGACCCGCTTCGAAGAACGCCTCGAAGGCCACCACTTCTCCGCTCCGGGGCCGTGGAGTCGACTCTGTCCCGGGAACTCGAGTCCTCATTCCGGCTCCCAGCTTCCCGTCTACTGCCTCCTCAATGGACTCCGCGGTGCTCACAGACTGGCCAATGACAAAGCTCTGGGCCATCTTCTTCTTGGAGGGCGGGCGGAGCGCTCGAGGATTTTTGGGCCAAGCACCGCCCGGAGCCCCCGCCATTGCCGCTGCTGCCGATGCGGCCCACGCCTGCCGCTGCGCCAGGGTGTTGGCCGCCAATGGAGTGGTGTGGCTGGTTCTCGCCATCGCGCTCAAGTGCTCGAGGGTGCGGGAGATTGAAGGAAAATGTGAATCGCAAGAGCAGTGAATGCGGTAAAAAACTTCTACTAATCCCTATTTCCCCCTTTATAACCGCACGACCTATACTGCTCTTCGAGAGGTTTCACATTGCAGGTTCGGCTTCCGTCACCGACATGTCGGTCTGGTAATTGGAACGGCGCGCAACCGCTGAATAAATCGACCGTTACTTTTTTACAGAGGGTAACGGCTATCTGCGCCGTAACGGTCATATTGACGGTACCCCACGACGTTCGCACTCCGTAACCATCTCCACGACAAAGGGCACTCCGTAACCGCTTTCCGCGACGCTCATGCTCCGAAACCGTTCCATTCCCAGGGAGTTCTCTCACTGTGCCAAAACTCGGGGACGAAAGTTTTAAAATATTGGGCCCAAAATCCTGAGCTAAGTCATAACACCTTCGAATTCCCTTTAAGCCTCAGAAACTAGAAATGTTCCTTTCGTATACTGCCTTCTTTCTAAAAACAGGTTATCTACAGAAAGGCGTATTCGAGGGGCTACTGTTGGGGGAAATTACTTTATTTCCAAGACTTAAAGACTAACCCTCCGTGGGCTCCGGGAAGGTCCCGAAGGTGGCGGACTAATGTTCGAAGCATACGTCAACACGGTCGGAGGGTGTCACGATGCGAAGTCACAGAGGACCCTCCGAAGGGAGGAAGGAGGCCTCGAAGCAGGAAGACATGATTGATTGGATGTCCTGCTTATCCATCTACCCCACGGCACTTTACCGTGTATAACCTTGTTTATAATATTGAATAAATTCTACCATGTCAGTTGTAATATAGGGGTAAATAGGTCTATTCCTTAAGCCTTTTTCCCTATAAATACCCCCCATTGTACCTTGTAAGGAGGCAGAACTAGTTGTTCAAGCATATACATTCGGACCTCTTGAGTTGTTATCCTTTACGGAGGCTCAAGTTTGTCCTAAAGCACAAACCTCTTGTTTGTTTGTTCTTGATTACCGAGAACCTGTTGGTGTAACTTTTACGCCAACAGGTACCTTGTTTGCTTTGCTTGATTTGCAAACCAAGGAAAAAGGTGAGTTCACCCATCATTGACATTTCAAATTCCCTGCTCATGGCATCTGCAAACTCCGCAACCAACGCATGAGAAGAGCCACCAAAGATGATATCATCCACATAAATCTGTACTATAAGGAAATCTTTGCCATGCTTGAGAGTGAACAGGGTTTATCAACAGATCCCATCAAATACCCCCGCTCAAGCAGAAAAGACTTAAGTCTATCATACCATGCCCGAGGGGCCTGCTTGAGTCCATAAGAGCCTTATGAAGTTTAAGGACTTTATGTGGGTATTTGGTGTTTTCAAAACCAGGGGGTTGATTTACATAAACATCTTCGCCTATGAAGCCATTAAGAAAAGCACTTTTAACATTCATTTGATAAAGTTTGAAACCACGGGATGCCGCAAATGCAAGTAAAATCCTAATGGCCTCAAGACGAGCAACAGGTGCAAAAGTTTCAGTAAAATCAATCCTTTCTAATTGAGAATAACCCTGAGCCACAAGTCTAGCCTTGTTTCTAACTACAGTCCCATCCTCCCCTTGTTTGTTTTTGAAAATCCATTTTGTTCCAATGAAATGAACATTTGGTGGAGGATCAACTAAAGTCCAGACTTGGTTTCTCTCAAAATTTTCAAGTTCTTCATGCATGGCATTGATCCAACTAGAATCAGAAAGTGCATGACTAACATCTAAGGGCTCGAAAGAAGCAACAAAAGCGGAATCAATGAAATGAGCATGAGAACGTGTTACCCTTTGATCAAGCTCACCAATGATCTGCTCTAGAGGATGCATCCTTTGAACATGGTGTGGAGCCTCGCGGCGGGATACAATCTCCCCCTCAACTTGTGCGTTGGAGTGGTCCAATATGACCGATGTTGAGGTAGTTGCTTCGGGACCTTGTGCCGAAGTAGTCGAAGTGGGGTCAGCTTCGGGGGTTGATGTCGAGGGTAGCAGTGTTCATGGCCTCAACCCAGAATTTTCTAGGAGTCCTGTGCTCATTGAGCATCGTCCTAGCCATCTCAACCAAAGTGCGGTTCTTTCTCTCAACAACACCGTTCTGTTGAGGAACCCGCGGAGCAGAGAATTGATGTTCTATGCCATGCTCCATGCAAAAGTCAACAAAGAGACTATTCTTGAACTCAGTGCCATTATCACTTCGGATGAATTTCAATGCACCAGGGAGTTCAGTGAAAAGTCTCAAAGCCAAGCTCCGAAAGTGTGAAAACACTTCATCCTTGCTGGCAAGAAAGAAGACCGAAGAGTAGCGAGAGAAATCGTCGACAATGACTAATACATACCACTTGCCGCCTAAAGAACTGACCCGAGAAGGACCTACAGTGTCCATGTGGAGAAGTTCTCTGGGTTGTTCAGTCATCACGGTGGTGATAGGCGAATGCGAAGCGGCAATCATTTTTCCATGTCGACAAGGAGCGCAAACTAAATTCTTCTCAAACTTGAGCTTGGGCAATCCTCGGATCAGACCTAGGGCACTCAGTCGAGCGAGCAACTCAAAGCTCATATGCCCTAGTCTCCTATGCCACTTCCAAAGCTCATAAGTCGAATGTGCAACAAGACAATGAGAAGGTCCAGATGACTCAAAAAAATCAGCTCCAAAAACTCTCCCAACTCTAAAGATCTTACACACCACAACGCCATCAGAGTTGAGTACTTGCGAAGTATCGTGATGGAATCGCACCTCGAAGCCCTCATCAAGAAACTGAGATACAGAAAGCAAATTGTATCCCAGGTTCTCAACCAATGCAACATCTTTGAGAGTGAAATTCGAGTTAATTCTTACCACACCTTTATCTTTCACTCTACTCCTTCGATTGTTGCCGAAGGTGATATGTTCCCTTTGCTTGGTTGTGGTGAGGCTGGAGAACCATGCTGCATCTCCGGTCATATGGCGCGAACAACCGGAGTCCATGATCCACGTGCCCTCCAAGCCTCGATCTATCGCCTACACATGATAAGAAAATCTCGATCGCTCAGTGCTGGGGTGAGTGAAAAAATGACGAGGCATCCAGCACTGAGTGATACGAGTAGTAGGCACAGTAAAAGTAGACTGTCTATGCACAGGATAATCAGAATGATGCAAAGTGCGAGGTCTACCTACATGCAGAGATCGAAAAGCATGACGAGGTCTCCTACTCTGATGAGGTACAAGGCTACTCACCCGAGGTCTACCACTATATGGAACATGGTGAACACCTCGAGGAGCAAAACCTCTCCGAGAAGCACGAGGAGCCTCGAAAACAGGACGGGAGTAGAACTCAGACTCATGCATACCTAAAGATGGGTAATGCATGTCCTGGAAACTCATCGCCTGAGAGCGTCGCTCATCCTTGATGCAACAAAAACAGAACCCAACCAAATGACCCGCCCGCTGACAGTAGGAACAATGAAAAACTCTCCTAGGGGCACTCTCATGGGTCACAAGAGCAACTCTCACAGGTTCCTTAGGCTTCTGCTGAGTGATTTTCTTGGGAGGGATTTTCTTGGCAGGAGGAGTGGTTTTCTTTGGAGCTCGGGTAGGCTTTTTGGCTGATGGAGTGTCTAACAGGGCTCTCTCTTTCTCTAAGGTAGTGGGTGAGGTAAAAACAATTTTGGTCTTACTGTCTGAAGGAATCCTCTCAAAACCCAAACCTAGAGCTACTCCTGCTCTGCCAGCACACATCTTGGTCTTGGCCAAGAGCAAATCCATCCTACCCTTCCCCTCCGTGCATTTGTTAACCACAGAAAGAAGGTATTCATTTTCAGTCATGAGGTTTTCAGCTCGCTCTCTAACAGTGCCTGGCTGGTCCTTAAGGGTGATGCAAGTGTCACACACAGGCTGCACATCCTTAGAACTACCGGCCCTCTCCAATCTAGCCTCTAAATCATGAACATGCTTATCACGCAAATCAATGCTCTCACGTAATAAAGAACAGTTCATGCATTCAATTATATCATGAGGTCTAGAATCAACCACCAAAAGCTGCTTCTGTGTAGTCTCAAGCTCAGAAAGAGTTTGAGCATGCACAGAACGCAACTGAGCAAGCTCACCCATGACAATAATACAAGAATCACATTCAGCATCATTAACTTTAGACTTAAGAATGGCATAATCAGTAGAAACAGATTCTAGCCTAAGTCTAAATTCTTTTCTATCTCTAGCGGCTTGTACAAGTAATCTATCCTGACCAAGAACTACTTCATTCAGTTCATCTATTTTAATTAAAAGCTGGTCAGAGGATAGTGGTACCTCAGATGAGTCAAGCTCATCGCCGCTGTGATCGCTGTCGGCCATGAAGCAAAGGCCGGTGAAGTCTCGTCCCTTCTTGTCCTTCTTGTCCTCCTTCCTTGGGGACTCCTCCTCCTCAGAGCTCGACTCCTCAGTTGAGGAAGTGTCGATGTCGCTGAGAGCAGCAACAAATGCTCTGGAAGCGGCTTTGGCTACTCTCTTAGCCACCTTGTCGCGCTTGCCCTTCACAAAAGGCTTCCTCTCCTTTTTGTGGTATTTAGGGCGCTCATTCTCATCTCTCTTTTTGAGCTTAGGACAATTAGCCTTGATGTGAGAAGTGTCGCCACACTCAAAGCAACCACTAAAACCACTTCTCCTCTGATCCCGTCTCTCATGATAAAAACGGGTGAACCTCCTGGCAATGAGAGCAAGCTCATCATTATCCAGAGTATCCACCTGCTCCTTAGTGACGGAGACCAGAGAGGACAAAGCAAAACCATCTGCAAAAACACAAGTGCCATATGTGCTTGGTTCTGCAGTGGTGCCACGGCTAGTGCTAGAAACCAATGCCAATGGCTATGGCAAAGAGCTTCTGTGCACTGCAAGAGATGCCTTGGCAATCTCTGTGGACTTCAGCTTGCTGAAAACCTCATCACAGGTCAATGTGTCATAACCTGCAGACTCCTCAATGCTGGATATCTTCACTTCCCATATGCTACGGTCAAGAGCATAGAGAAGCTTGATAGCCCTGTCATGATCATTGTAAGCAAGCGTCCCGTTGGACCGCAAGTTACTCACTATCGCATCAAAGCGAGAAAACATGGCATCTATAGATTCACCAGGTGCCTGCACAAACAGCTGATACTGTTGATTGTATGTGCTTTGGCGCCTGTCCTTAATCTGTGTAGAGCCCTCATGAAAAATAGTGAGAGTGGTCCAAATTTCCCTAGCAGTCCTAAGGTGATGCACCCTATCAAACTCACTCCGGCTCAAACCAATGAACAGTATATTTCTAGCCTTCGAGTTGGCATTATACTGATCCTTTTCTGTTTGAGAGGTGCGAGTATCAGGGATGGAGTATTGTGAGTCCACAATCTCCCAAATTGCATTTCCATGGCTTAGCAAGTAAGCCTCCATGCGCACCTTCCAATATGCAAAATCAGTCCCATCGAACAGAGGTATTTTACTAGCTCTGTCCATGTCGCCAAAAGATCACAAAACCGGTTAAGGTCAACTGGTGATCTTAACCCGCTCTGATACCAATTGTTGGACTGGGAACGGCGACCAGAGGGGGGGGGTGAATGGGAGCTTTTAAAATTTCAGGCTAAAAATAGCCTTCTGTTTTAATACTGTCTCCTGCGGAACAGGCTTCGAACACAACCTTCGAAGTTCTGGTTCGAAGTTATTTCACAGCTCCGAACACAGGCTTCGCAAGTGGCAAAAGTTCGAAGCCAAGAAGACTTCGCTCCACATACCACGAAAACCCAACTCTGCTAAGTCAGTGCAGGCTCCGCACACAGGGTGCTTCGAGCAGGCTTCACACTTCACCCTTCGCTAGAGTGGACTACCCTTTGAGGACTTCGACCAAAATACTTAGTGACAGCAACTGGTGCTGGGCTTCGTACTGTGAAGATCTAAACGCACACTAAAAACAGACTTCGCTAAGGGATTCGCTATGGAAGTATACCGGGCTTCGCACAATACTTCGCTAGTAAACAGCGAGGTCTAACCTCCAATTACACAGAGCGAACGCACTGAAAAACACCCTTCGCTAAAACACAGGCTTCGCCCAAACAAGCTTCGCTCACACTCAACCAAAAGATGTGACGCCCAAGCGAGCGAGGTATGTAGCGAGGTATGCAAACAAGCTCAAGCAGAAAATGAACACAGAAGCAGGGCTTCGCTGCTTGAACAAGGAACACAAAAATGAACTCAAAGGATGAATACAAAGTCTAGTGGCTAGCACAGGAGTTCTACAATGAATGCTCAAAGTGTTAAATGTGACCTACCAGCCTCTACTATTTATAGCCACTATTCATCCATGTGAATTGACTACTTTACCCTTAGGGTTTACATTGGTTTTGTCTCATCAGAACTGAGGGGTACAAAAGGTAGTCAACTTTATTTTGGAGGCTTATCTGTCAGCTTTGCAGAGGGGACAGCGCCAGCTTTTTGCAGAGCAGACACTGTCAGCCTTTACAGCCTTTGACCTTTCTGAAGCCCCCCTTCGCACGCGAGGGGTGCGGTAGCTTTGGTGAGAATCCTTGAGCCTGATGGCCTTCGCTTCACCAAAGTCAGCCTCCGATACAGTGACGGTTTTGAGCCGAAGCCGTCAAAGCCCTTGAGCCTTCGCACCAACACCTTCGGAGTGGACCACCATGGCTTTGTAGCTTCGCCCAGCTCGAACTCCGTCAGTCTGTGTACCGAAGCCATGCAGGCCGAAGTACCTCAAGACAACCTTACTCCGAAGCCCCACCTTCGGAGTACCACCCTTCGAAGTCCCTCCTTCGTCCAAGGCCTCCGCATGAAGCATTCCATGAGCACTTCGTCGCAGTGCCTCTCCCCGAGCACACTCCTCGACGAGCCTCACCCGGACCATGCCTTCGATGCACCTCGACTTCTGAGTCCTTCGTCGGGTACCTTCGAGTGTCTTCCTCCGGAGCACACTTCGAACACTTTGCCTCTGCTGAGGACTTGAGCCACCATACTCCGAAGTCACTCCATTCGGAGTACCCTTCGAAGTGCCTCGCCTCCGAGGACTTCGTCTCGGAGTACCTTCACCCGGATCCACGCTCCGCACTTACTGCCTTCTCCTGGTGCACCTCGACCCGAGGACCAACTTCGACCCCTTCGCAGCCTTCGTGATGGAGCTCCCCGCTCCCTAGCATCAAGCCTCCCGCTTGACCCAGGTTCACCTGCCACGAACCGTCCGTCGCCTCCGAAGTCCCCTGCGCACCACAGACAAGAAGACAAGTGTATCCAGTACTCCGGAGACCTCTCCGGGTTAGCAACCTTCGGCACACACTCCGGTGTACCGCCCAAAGTACCGAGACCTTCGGTACAACACAGTCAACGTGTACTGTCGAACCCCTCCGACAAGCACACTCCGCTGCAACAGCTGCAGCAACCAAAGCCCATCGAACCCTTCGGTGAAACCTACCTCCGAACACCTTCGGAGGTACAACCTCCGAACCCCTTCGGAGGGACCCCTTCGAATCAGAGGGTATAAACTCTGTCAATCACTCATCACAGACTCCGAAACCAAACCTTGGTTTCTCAACATCCAAATGGACAGTTCACCAACTCGACGTAAAAAATGCCTTTCTCTATGGCAATCTCTCCGAAACAGTCCACTGTCGCCAACCTACTGGATTTGTCGACATCAAGCACCCTAACGCTGTTTATCGCCTAAACCGTTCCCTATACGGTCTTAAACAGGCCCCTAGAGCCTGGTTCCAGCGCTTTACAACACATGTCCTTCGCCTTGGCTTCACAACATCAAAGTCGAACCCTTCGCTGTTCATCCTCCGGAGTTCACTTGGCACTGCATTCCTCCTTCTATACGTAGATGACATCATATTGACAGCTTCAAGCAACTCACTTCTGCAACACATCATCGCGACCCTCAACTCAGAGTTCTCCATGAAGGACTTGGGCCCTCTACACAACTTCCTTGGCATCCAGGTCCATCGCAGCGGCGATACAATGCTCCTGCATCAGGCACAATATGCTGCAGATCTCCTTGATCGTGCTGGCATGTCGTCGTGCAAGGCATGCTCTACTCCGGTCGACACCTCGCCAAAGCTATCTTTTGCCGCCGGTGCCGCCGTTGCAGACCCAACAACATACCGCAGCATGGCAGGAGCGCTTCAGTACCTTACGTTCACACGTCCGGTCATTGCATATGCAGTTCAACAAATATGCTTACACATGCATGACCCACGTGAAGGACACCTGAACCTGGTGAAACGAGTTCTTCGTTATATCAAAGGTACACTTCGCCATGGAATACTTCTGTCCACTTCATCACCACATGAGCTCACAGCTTACTCGGACGCCGACTGGGCCGGGTGCCCCGACACACGTCGATCGACGTCAGGCTACTGCGTGTTCCTCGGCTCCAACCTGGTGTCATGGTTCGCCAAACGCCAGCCCACCGTCTCCCGGTCAAGTGCCGAAGTTGAATATCGCGGTGTCGCCAATGCCGTCGCTGAAACAAGCGGGATTCGACAACTCCTCAGTGAACTTCATCAACCACTTCACCGAGCTACTGTAGTCTTCTGCGACAACATCTCTGCCATCTACATGTCATCTAATCCCGTACAACACCAACTCACAAAACACATCGAGCTCGATCTGCATTTTGTCCGTGAACGTGTTGCTTTCGGCCAAGTACGAGTTCTTCACGTACCATCATCCTCTCAGTTCATTGACGTGTTCACCAAAGGGTTGCCGACATCGCTCTTCCTCGACTTCAAATCCAGCCTCAACGTCCGTGAACTCCCGGCTGAGACTGCGGGGGTGTGTTAGCATCGCATGTATATCCGTTAGCATGGCATAGTTTGTTTGCATGGATAGATAGCAGCCCAACTACTTGTACCGAGTCTTTCGTTCTGTTACGAGGTTGTAATTGCTATATATATCAATGAAATATGCCAACACTCTGTGTGGCTTCCCTTTCAGTCACTGCCAATGAGCAAAGCTGCAGAGGGGGCCAGGAAGGAGACAACGCAGGTGGCGGAGGGAGATGGTCGGGCCGCAAGACGTGCGGAGCGGATGGGCCGAGCAGAGGAGAGGAGTAGGGGAGGAGAGGGTCACGCGCAGGCGATGTGGAGACCGAGGTGTTGGCTACAGACTGACAGTGAGGACCCACCTTAAAGCGGTGGTGACAGTGAGGCATACTCACCACCACGACCAATCTTTTATATTAAGTAATAAATATAGTATCCACTACTAATCTTTTAAGTAATAAATATAGTATCCACTATCATCAAGTTCATATTCCTCACTCTCCTCAGCATTCGGCAACAAGTAGCAAGCAATTGCAGAAAAAAAAACAACATCAAACTGCATCAAAAAACAACAAACAGAGTAAAATTAATCTATTAATCTGATACTATTGTACATTTATTACATACGTTTATGAATTGTTAAAAGATATGGGCTGCAAGATACAGAGATGAATCAAATTATCAAGATTAACTCAATCTACAAGATGTTTGGCCCAACACAATCGAATTATTCGATAAGCATTATATCAGATAATCCGATTAATATTTTGGATAATCCACATCCGCTATATTTTAGCAATACCATATCTAAATCCACATTATATTATTTGGATTCAGATTTGAATCCGGATACATCATATTTTATAAATCTCTAGTATATCTTCATTGTAGTCAGATTGGAAACAGATCAGATTGGATAATATCTGATCTGTTTTCATCCCTACCAGCCAAACCGAGCCGCACCCAGAGCGCGGTCACCGCGCCCCACGCCACGCCACGGCACGCGCATGCTCGCCGGCACCACCGGAGCCGGGATCGAGACTGTGGCCGTCGAGCGTCGAGACGACTTTCTTCAGCACGTACGGTTCAGAGATTAGCAAGTCAAACTGTCTTCCGGCCCACAGCATCAGGCAGCAATGTCAAACCAGCTCGCTGGCGAGTGGTGACATCAGACCACAGGACACGGAGCTACGGAGGCCATTGTATCCGTCACCATCTCTTTGATGGAACCACTCCATGATCCTCCCAGGAAGCTGCCGGGCAAGCGAGTCCATGCGACTTTTTGTCTTTTTGACCAGCGCCATTGGAAGATTAGTACTAATCACTCGAGGTATTCGCCGGTAAGGGAGTAAAAAGTCTCACCTGCTTGGCCTCCAAAAGGTGTTTCTTTTAACCAAGATACGAGCACAAAACCGCGTGGTAATCCCGCATAAAAAGCTCGAGGCAGAGTACGCCATGGGATAGACACGGTAGTCAGGAGGAGGAGCAGTTCAGAAGCATCGGCAGATTTTTCGATCGATTTCCGGCGAAGGCGGCGATGTCCGGCGGGAGGAAGCGGGACTGGATACGGAGGAAGGTGGCGACGGCGGCGGCGGCGACCGGGAGCGGGTCGCCCCGGTGGTCGCGGCGTGTCGGTGCGTTCTCCAGTGCGGTTCTGCTACAACGGCGGCGCCACCGGATTGGCCTCCACCGCGTCGACGTCCTCCGGCTGCTCTACGAGAACGTCGTCTTCTACCTGCTGTGGGTGATCGAGTCGGTCGTCGTCCTCGTCAAGCTTTGCTTCTTTTTCCTCCGGTTCGGGTTTCGCTTGTGATCACCAACAGTTGGTTATAGACCAGAGGTCCAGCGGATCATGTCCTAAATCTTCTCAATTTTTCCAAGAAGAAATGTAAATGGCGTGTTCTTCTCTAATTCATTCGATCTGTTATGCTCAGTGCTGTTACTCGTGATAAGTAGAGAAAGCCACAGAAATTTCTCAAATCTGAATCCATCGGATTTTTTTACAAACATGACAATCTTGGAAAAAATTTAGAGGGTGTTTGACCTGTCACATCAAATGTTTAAACACTATTTTAGAGTATTAAATATAGACTATTTACAAAATCCATACATAATCGGTAGATTATTCGCGAGACGAATCTAATTAGCCTAATTACGTCGTGATTTGACAATGTGATGCTACAGTAAACATTTGCTAATTATGAATTAATTAGGCTTAATAAATTGATCTCGTGAATTGTCCTCCGATTCTGCAATTATTTTTATAATTATTTAACATTTAATTTTTCAAATTGATATCCAAACCTCTAATGTGACACGGGCTAAAATTTAACCCCTTCATCCAAACACCTCCTTACTAAGACTGAGTATGATATAATCACTCTATATCATCCAGGAAATCTCCAGTCCGTACGTATAAAGATGATAATGGCCCCTAAAACTTGTAATTCTGATCAAAATTATTTTTCTTATTTTAATGAGCTACTAATGAAAGTATGAGAGAAAGTCACTTAATTATTTCTCTGAATTACAATATGTTGGCGCAAAAGTTTACACCAACAGGTTCTCTGAGATTAAGAACGAACAAACAGAGAGTTTGTGTTTAGGACTACCTCAAGCCTCCGAGTGGGATAATAGCTCGAGCAGTTCGAATATGTGTATTGAATAACTTCCCCTGGTTCTTTGTTACAGGGTATAGAGGAGGGTATTTATAGGTAAAAATGTATAAGGAAAAGACCTAATTACCCCTAGATTACAACCGACATAGTGAAAACTATTCGGTGCCAGGATCAAGGTTATAAAGGGTAAAGCACTATAAGGTAGATGGATAAGCCAAACATCTCATCAATCTTGTCGCTCAGCTTCGGAGCCTTTATCTTCTGTTCAGAGGGTTCATCAGGGCTTCACATCTGTTGGCGTAAAAGATTATGCTAACAGGTTTCTGTAGAAGAGAAACTAACAAACTGAAATGTTTGCGAAGCAAACTGTTCTAAGCCTCCAAAAGGATAATAACTTAGAATAGTTCGAAAGTGTGTATTGAATAACTTGTATTCGGTCCCTATTACAGGGTGAAATGGGGGGTATTTATAGGCCCAAACATTAAGGAAAAGACCTATTTACCCCTCTATTACAACCGACATAGTGGAAACTATTCAGTTCCCTTAATAGGGCTAAAATGGTAAAAGACTAATCTAATGAGAAAGAAGATAAGTCTTCCATCTTAGCTGGCAGAAAAGATCTTGAAGGGCCTTAGTTCGAAGATGTACTCCGAACCAATGCCTATCTTCGTACTTCGAACTTGGTTCCGGGTATCTTCGAAGATGATCGTCTGGGAACCTTCAAATCTACCGTCTGCCTTTATGTTGCTTCGGCAATAACCCCGAAGATGAGATATTTTCCCCCAACAACATCGATGCACCCTTCGGCTTGACGCCTCTACCTTCGAACAAGTGCTCACCAGCTTTGGAGCTCTTCATAGCCTTCGAAGTATTAATCTTTAAGTCTTGAAAATGAAGTAATTTCCCCCAACAGTAGCCCCTCGAATATGCCTCTCTGTGGTTAACCTGTTTAGAAAGAAGGCAGTATACGGAAGGAACATTTCCATATTTTGAGACTTCAAGGGGATTCAGACATGTTACAGTTCAGTAGAAGACTTTTAGATCCAAAGCGTTCGAACCCTTCCTTTGGGCTCCTTATGCGATGGGAACACGTGCTGGGAAGAAAACCGCTTCGGAGCGCAAACGTCGTGAAGAGTCGTTTGATTATAGTCGTTACGACGCAAGTAACCGTTACACTCTGTAAAAGGTAACGGTCGATTTTTATGGTGATCGCTCGCCGTTCCATTTACTGGACCCGCTCATCAGTGATAGAAGTCGAACATGCAGTGTGAAAGCAATCGAAGAGTAGCACCCGGCGAACGGTTATAAAAGGAAGGACAAGGATTAACCGAGACTTTTTACCGCTTCCAGCACTTGCGATTCACTTTCCTCAATCCTTCAATCTCTTGAACATCCGAGCGAATGGCGAGAACTAGCCACACTGCTCCAGTGGCAGCAAGCACCCTTGCGCAGAGGTAGGCGTGGGCTACTTCGGCAATAACAGCAATGGCAGAGACTTCGGGCGGCGCTTGGCCCAAGAATCCTCGGGAGCTCCATCCGCCTTCCAAGAAGAAGATCCCCCAAAGCTTCCTCATCGGCCAATCCGTGAGCACCACCGAGTCCATCGAAGAGGCTGTGGAAGGGAAATTGGGCGCCGGATTGAGGACTCGGGTCCCTGGACCAGAATCAACTCCAAGGCCACGGAGCGGAGAGGTGGTAGTCTTCGAAGCGTTCTTCGAAGCAGGCTTGGGGCTTCCAGCCATAGACTTCTTGGCAGAGGTACTAGACCTGTTCCACATAACCTTACCTCAACTGTCTCCCAACGCCATTGCTCGTCTAGCCATCTTCGAATGGGCACTTCGGGCGGAGGGGTGCGAAGGGCGCTCAGAGATCTTCACCGCGACCCACGAAGCCATCTGTCAGCCGAAGCCATAGGACGGGCCTGGGGATTCTAAGGTGACCATAGCCTTTGGTAGCGTCAACTTCCAGCTACGAAGGGAGCACGCCCTTCATTTCCCTGCGAAGGCCATTAATGACAGGTGGTACACCAATTGGATACTTCGGTGGTTTTACGCCGAAGTCGGAGAGGACTCCCCCCTCGCAGGTCCTCTCCAGGAGATTTGGTTTCGGAAGGAGGCAGGATATCTCCCCGAACCCTAGCCTGCTCTCCACAAGGCTAGGGCTGCTAACTTCGGTGGCTCGTCGCATGAGCATGCGCGACCTGGCCGAAGAGTTTATCGCCCTTCGAATCCCTCCCCTCGGAGCCAACTGGCCGATCGTGTTTCAACAGGCCTCAGAGGAGGATCTCCGAAACCTAGGTAAGACTTCATTTCCTGCAGTATTATATTAGTTGAAGGAAACAATTATACTTATGATATCGTACCCTTTTCTTTCAGCGGCTCCTTTGGCGTTGGCTCCGGAGGACATAGCTCGAGCCACTGAATGAGTTCTCGGAGCCCCTTCGGTGCCTGAAAAGCAAAAGAGACTGGAACTAGTGGGAAGCTGGGAGCGCTCCAACAGAGTGTGGGGAGCTCTCGGGATGGAGCCCCCTCCTCTTCCCGACTTCACCTCGACCGGAGCAGCCTCTTGAAAACAGAAGGTCGCTGCTGAACTGCCCAAGAAAGCCAGCAAGCAGCCGTCCAAGAAGAAGAAAGTAGCGAAGCCCCCTCCGCGGATGGCCCCTGCTTTGTCGGCTTCATCGGAGGGCGCTCGAAGCTCAGCCTCCGAGGAGTCAGAGGACTTCGACGCTCAGATAGCGTCGGCCTTCGAGAACTACCTCCTGGATGACGACGAAGACCTAGGGGAGCTCCCCCTGGAACTTCTGTTAGGGAGGTAGCAGAAGTAGCTCCGACAGTTTCTCCTGCGCCCGTCGTTGTACACTTGGAGTCGGGCTCTGCCACTCCCAACTCGCCCATACCCGAGGTGGTTACGGCAGAAGTCATGGCTCCGGCAGGAAATGCAAAGGAGAGGGCCTCGGGAGATTACTTCGCTGACATCCTCCAGATGTACGAAGTCCTGGAGGATCCGACGATCCTACCCCATGAGGCCTCCGAAGGTATTCATCGAAGCTCCTGCTTTGACTAATACCTGCAAATTGTTCCTTGTAATATGCTTATTAATTTTGTTGACAAAATAGGTACCTCTAAGGGCATCGATGCTCCGGCAGCGCCCGAAGTCCCAACGCCTTCGGGGGTCGCCGCCCAGGTGGACCCCCCTGCGCCTTCGAACGCTCCATGCTTGGTAGCGGAGGATGCGCCCGTCGGAGCGGATTTGGCGACGGAGGTTGCTCCTACTGTGTCGGCTCCAGTGGTTGAGGCTGCCTCTGCTGTCGCGGCTTTGGTTGAAGGGGTAGCTGTCGACGACCGGGGTATTCCTGCTTCGCCCTCCACGCCTTCCTTCGTGCCGGGGAGAGGCAAGAGCATCTCTAGCCTCGGCCTTCTTCCTAGCCATGCAACGACCTCTGTCAGCAATTCAGAGGATGAGGCTGCAGCAGATGACCACCAAGCCTTGACTTGGCTTCCTCTGCTGGCTCCGTTCTTGGAGCAGCGGGAAGGCCTTCGAAGACTCATGGAGCCCCTGGCAGAGAAGAGCCAGGATATCGCCAATTCAGACTTGGTCACCGTCTTGAGCGAGGCTAGGGCTCCGACGCTCAACACAGCCCTCGAAAGGGCTGCCCTTCAGGTATGAAATAACACCACAGTTACTCCGCATTAGTGATCATAAACACTTCGGTACTTACTTGTTCTTTTTGCAGCAATTTGTCCTTGCTAGAGCGGCAGCGACTTCCAATGAGGTCGAAATTAACCGACTCAAAAGGAAGGTCACCTCCCTCCAGACCGCCCTCAACGACTCTAATGAGAAATCCATCAGGCTGGAGGAAGAAACCGTAGTGGAACGGAGGGCTAGGGCAGCGGCCGACGAAGCTCTTCGAACGGCAAGACAAGACAGCGACGCGCTCCGCTCCTCGGCCCAAGAGGCTAAAGATGACCGTGTCGTCCTTCGAGTGGAGGTCGAAAGGCTCCGTCAAGCGGCGGCCGCTTCGAGTGCTCAGCTGGTAGAGCTCCAAGGAGCTCTTAACCAAGCGATGGCCTAGAAGAGCTCCTTGATGCTCTAGGTGGCCAAGGTATCTGCAACTGCTGCGGGGCTGGAAGCAGCGGAGAAGAAGAACGCTAGCATGGCGGAACGTACCTTGGAAGCCCTTCAGGGTACCTTGGAGTACTTCGGCACTATGTGCCCTTCGTCTTTTGCTGTGACCCACGAACCTCTCGACCGGAAGTTGAAAAGGATCCAAGTGGCTTCGTCATTGATGATGAACTCCGGCGTCCGATACGGAGAAATCTCCGGGCAGTGCGCTGGCATCAGGGTTCTTCATCACCTCGAGTCTCTTCAGATCTCCCTCGGCTCAGTCGGAGGTTTGACCCCTGGGAGCTTCGCCTCCGATGACTTGCTGCGCCCATCTTCATGTGTAGCCACGGCCTGGGAAGCCTTCCGATCAACTTGGAAGACGGACCATAAGGTCACGGCCAAGGCTTGGATCGACGAGGCCCGCCGGCAGAAGTAGGCGCAAACAAGGCCACCACTTCCTGCCTCACCAGCTCCGGTTGTTCCTGCTCCACGAACCGACCCTCAGGTCTAGCCTTTTAGGGTTATTATGTACACGAAGTCCTGTAAAGCCTCTTTTATTAATGGAAAAGCTATAAACAAGAAACTTGTTTTGGGTATTCTGTTCTTTTTAGGTTTTGCTGTGCCCTTCGAGCCCTGACCTCGAAATACTGGAAATTATCGACGAGCTCCGAAAGGAGTGGGCGAGCCTCGAAAGTTTAAGGCCTTACCGCCGCTCTCGCTTCTCTGTTCCTCGCGGAGATAAGGGGGAGATAACCCTTGAAATTTCTCAAGAGGTCTTAGCTTATATTAAAGAAGAGGAGGAGGCGAAGGCATCCTCGTCTTCTGAACATATGGACTGGTTCGACTTGGAGTATCGGACTGAAGATCCTTCGGAGGCTAACTCCGAAAGGCTCCTGACGTGGGCCAAACTTCAAGAAGAGCGAAAGAAACTACGAGCCTCCAAGAAGAAGAGAAGCGTTCGAACGAAGAGGGCTAAGCCGACAGCTTCGAGCCCCGACGGGCAGAGTAGCCGGAGGGGTAGCTCTAGAAGCCGACAGGGTCTTCGTTTTTTCTTAGGCTTGGATCAAAACTTTTCTTGATGTAAAACTACGATGACTTAATGTGAAATGCTTCAAAAGTATCTTGTGTGGTTCTTATCCTCCGACCCCTCCTTGTGGGTGGCGGATTCTTTACTGTGGAAAAGGGTTCGCTAGGCACAATGATGTACCGAACAACCTTATGCTTCGCATTACACTTATCATTTGTACTTTGGTATCACTACCTCACGATTTTTTTTTGAAGTGCTTAGTTCTTGCACAGATCTTGACGAAGCCGAAGCATGAAATCCATAGGTTGGCCACCTTCGGCTCTTTTACAGATACTTCATACCCGGAGGCCGAAAATCCGTTTATTTTTAAAGTCCTTAGACTCTTCTACGGATCCTAACAAGCCGGGGCCTAGAATCCGTAGGATGGCCACCTTCGGCTCTTTTACAGATACTTCGCACCCGGAGGCCGAAAATCTGTTTATTTTTAAAGTCCTTAGACTCTTCCATGGATCCTAACAAGCCGGAGCCTGGAATCCGTAGGATGGCAGCGGAGCCCCTGAACCGATGGTTCGCAGGCAGCTGCCTGGGTCTTGAGAAAAATGCTTGACTCTGCAATCATCTCCGTCCTCCCGATGCGTCCATCAGGAGTAAGGGATATTCGAAGAGCAAACAAAATTCAACCCTCCTCTTTATTTCATAGAAAGGAAAATTTTACAAGCGATTACAAGGAGCCCCTAAGCATAATAACGCTTAAGGTGCTCCGCATGCCACGCGTGTTTTAACTCTTCCCCCTCTAAATTAGCTAATTTAAATGATCCGGGGCACCCTGAGCATAAGATAACATATGACCCTTCCCATTTGTTTCCTAGCTTCCCCGGAGCTATTACACTTCGCAACACTAGATGACCAGGTTTAAGCTTAGTTAACTTTATCTTCGGGTCATACCATGTCTTTGTGTGGCCTTGGTACTTGGTCAGGTTGGCGACAGCTCGAAGCCTTGTCTCCTCTGATAAATCTAGCAAAGCGTTCCTTTCGTCTTCATCTCCGGGCTGAACGACACGAAGGGATCCTCCTCTGAGCTCCGTAGGAGTCATTGCCTCATCTCCGAATAGAAGTCTAAATGGGGTAAAACCTGTTGACCTGGTTTGAGTGGTTCGAATGGACCACAAGATCTTAGGGAGCTCTTCGACCCACAGCCCCTTGGCTAGACCAACGATTCATCGATTTAGCCTGGAGAGGATGTTCCCGTTGGCTCGCTCAACAGCTCCGTTGGACTACAGATGGCGTACCGCAGCGAAGCATAACTTAATGCCTAGATCTTCGCAGAATGCTTGGAAAGTGTCAGCTTCAAACTGTGTTCCATTATCCACCGTCAACTCCCTTGGCACTCCGAACCTGCATATAATGGTCTGCCAGAAATTTTTTTGGACATTCTTCGAGGTGATAGCGGTTAATGGCTCTGCTTCAACCCACTTTGAAAAATATTCGATTGCTACTACCGCAAACTTCAAGCCACCTTTTGCCATTGGAAAAGGGCCTATTAGGTCCATGCCCCATCGGGCCATTGGCCAGACCGAGGCGATGACTTGAAGCTAGACTGGCGGACGGTGGCTTCGTCTGCCCATCCACTGGCAGCCTTGGCATGTTCGAACCAGCTCCTCCACATCTCTTACTATTGTTGGCCAGTACAGTCCTTGCCGGAGTGTTTTGCCAGCTAGTGCACGAGGGGCTAGGTGACTTCCACATAATCCTTCGTGAATTTCTCGAAGTATGTCTTGACCCTCGGGTTGGGAGATGCATCGAAGCAGAGGGGCACACACGCTAGCTTTGTATAATACTCCGTTGACAAGCTTGTAATTTCGGGCTCTTGCTTGCAACCTTCGGGCTTCCGGACCTTCTAAAGGGTCTATGCCACTTTGCAACATGTTCATAATCAGGGCCCGCCAGTCTGTAATTGGAATGCACAGTACTTCCGAGGGGGGTAACTGAACAGCTGCGGGCTGCGCTAGTTCTTTGTAGAAAGCACCCTCCGGGAGGTCCACTGCCCCTGCTGCAGCTTTTGCAAGAATATCTGCGAGTTGATTCTCTGCTCGAGGGATACTCCGAACTATAAATCCTCTGAATGCTGCTTCGGCCTTGCGGATTTCTTCAAGGTATTGTGCTAGATGTGGATTCTTTGCTTGAAAGCTTTTATCAACATGCCCTGCGACGACTTGGGAATCTGTCTTAATCACTATCCTTGCGGCTCCAAGTGCTTTAGCCTTTCGGAGGCCTAGCAGGATTCCTTCGTATTCGGCGATGTTATTGGTGGTTCTGAAGTTGAGCCTCGCAGAATACATGGCCTTCTGTCCTGACGGTGATATGATGATGGCCCCTGCTCCGGCACCGGATGCTTGATAAGCTCCATCAGAAAATATTGTCCATAAACCTTCGGAGGGTTCTTCTGGGGCCCAAATAGCAGATGGAGTCCACTCTGCTATGAAATCATCTATGATTTGGGATTTAATAGCTGTTCTCGCCATGAAGGAGATTCCGAAGTGTGCTAGCTCGACCGCCCATTTGCCAATCCTGCCCGTGGAATCTTTGTTTTGGAGCATATCTCCAAGAGGATACGATGTAGGGACGATTAGGTTATGCGCCAAGAAATAATGCCTTAGCTTTCGCGAGGCCATTACTAGGGCATAAACAAACTTCTCGAGCTCGGAGTATCTGATTTTAGCTCCGGACAAAGCCTCTGACACAAAATAAACTTGGTTCTGTACCAGCTTTCCTTTAAGCTCAACTTCCCGGACCAATACTGCACTTACTGCAGAGCCTGTCGCTGCAAGATATAGGAGCAGTGTCTCTTCTGGAAGGGGAACAGTAAGTGTCGATAATCTTCCGAGGTATGCTTTTATATCATCGAAGCTCTTCTGGCATTCCGGTGTCCAACTGAAGCTTTCGGACCCCTTTAGTGCTTTGAAAATTGGGAGGCTTCGCTTTGCTAACCTGGCCAGGAACCTGCTAAGGGCTACGAGCCTTCCTGCTAGCTTCTGTACCTGCTTCAAATTCTCTGGTGGAGCCATCCTTTGTAATGCACTTATCTGTGTTGGGCTAGCTTCGATTCCCCTGCTCGAAACTAAGTACCCTACTATCTTCTCTGCTTGTGCCCCGAATATACATTTTTCCGGGTTGAGGCGTACTCCACATGCTCGGAGGCTCTCAAATGTTTCAGCAAGGTCTAGGCTATGCTGGCGCTTTTGAGCACTTTTTATTACAATATCATCCATATAGGCCTCGACATTCTGGCCTATTTGATGACCTAGAGCCTTGGCTATTAAACGTGAAAAGGTAGCTCCGGCATTCCGCAAACCAAAAGGCATTCGTACATAACAAAATACTCCGGAAGGAGTTATAAAGCTTGTCTTGGCTTCATCTTCGCGTTTCAGCCATACTTGATGGTACCCGGAATAAGCGTCGAGGAAACTTAGCAATTCGGAACCGACCGTGGAATCTACCAGCTGATCTATTCGGGGCATTGGGTAGGGGTCTCGCGGGCATGCTTTATTTAATGAAGTAAAGTCAATACACATGCGCCATTTGTTCGAGTCCTTCTTCCTTACAAAAACAGGGTTAGCCAACCACTCGGTATGGGCTACTTCCCTGATGATGCCAGATTTTAATAATTTTTCTACTTCGGCTTTGGCGAGGCTTGCTCTTTCTGCTGACAGCTTGCGGAGCCCCTAGCGTACTGGCCTGGCTTTCGGGTTGACGAGCAGGCTATGCTCGATGATGCTTCGATCGACCCCGGTGATGTCTTCGTCGGTCCAAGCAAAGGTGTAACACCCCAAATTTTCAATACAATAAAAATATTATTAAATTCAATTTCTTGGAATATATATTTCTGAAAATACTTTAAATACCCTTTTATACCAAATTGAACTACAACATAGAGTAGATGGCCAAATTAGGAGGTGAAACTTTTTGTATATGATCCTAATACCAAGATATATTTTTGAGAATTTTTATAAATTTTTACCAAGCAGAGAAGTAGCCCTATTATTTTAAATCAATTTCTGCAATTATTTTTAATCAGAAAATAGTTTCAAACAGAAATGGGCCCTCTCCCTCCTTTCTCCCTCTCCCGGCCGGCCCAGCCCGTTACCTCGCGCGCCTTAGGCTGACAAGCCGACCCCACCTGTCGGCGTCGATTTCCTCCCCTCGCGCGCGCACCCGACAGCCCGGCCCCACCCGTCAGCTGCCTCCCTCGCTCGTTCCGCGCTCGCTGGCCAGTGGACCCCACTCGTCAGGCCCGTCGTCAACCTCGTGCCACCGCCCCCAAATCGCGCCGGCCGATGACCTCGCCCTCGGATCCGCCTCACCGGCCCGTCCCCCATTAAATTGCCGCCATTACTCGGTCCCCCGTGTCGCGCCGACCGTTTCCCCCCGTTAAAACACGCCTTTAAGCCACGGGATCACCGCTGCCGTGCATGGCCGAGCCCTCGCTGACGAATAAAACCTCCCCCTCGGCTTTCCTTGCATGCAACCCTCGCCGACGCCACTATTTATACCCCTGGCCTCCGCCGCATTCGACCCCCACGCCCAATCGCCGCGAGAACGAACAGAGCGCCCTCCATTCGCCTTTTAGCGCTTTCCCCCTGCTTCGCCTCCGGCCGCCCCTCGCCGTCGCCTCGGACCACCCCGGCCCGCGCCTCCGCCACCGTCGTGACCGCAAGGACGTCCCCTACCTCGGCCACGCCTCCGCTGGTCAAGGAGATCGCCGGAACACCGTCGTCGTCGAGTACCCGAGGAACCTTCCGCGTCTACCCTCGCCGCCGGCCACGCCCCGTCGACCCCTCGCCTCGCCTAAGGTACCGTCGTGACCGCCGTAGTGCCCTCTTTCCATTTCTAGGCTTAGCTAGGGCCGCCGTCGCTCATCGTGGCCGCTGGCCCGCTCGCCGTCGTCGGAGAAGACGACCGGCACGGGTCGAGTACCCGTGCCGTGTCGGATCTGATCCCGACCGTGCGATCGCGATCGGGCGACGCACGTGAGCCCACGTACACGATCTAATCCGCACTGTCGGATCTGGTCAAAGCGTTACGTTTTAATCTCGCGTGTCCATTTCCATTTAAAACCCGCGTTCGATCTCGTGCGTCCACGTAGCACCCTTTCGCACGTTTTAATCCTGGCCGTTCGTTGTCACTTAAAGCGCCCCGCCTCGCCCGCACGCGTGGGATCTGAATCCAACGGTCCAGATCGACCCGGTGCACGCGCACAGTGCGCGGGTTCACCGTGGGCCTGGCTCACCGTGGACCCGAGGGGTTTAAAAATTGAAAATGAATTTCAGAAATACTTTTAAACTTGTAAAATTCATATCTGGCGCATTTGAACTCTAAAAGTTACCATTCTAATTTCAGAAAATTCATAATATTATTCTTGACATGTTTGTACAATAAAAACAGTAGGTTTACTTTGGACATTTCATGTTTATTTAAATGGACATTCAAATACCCCTAGGTTAAAAATGTAAATTTAAATTATTTAAATTCCAGTAAAGTGTATTTATTTATTTCCTGTTGATATGAACAAATCACTAAGTTTTCTATGAAACTTTCATTTTAAATTTATTAGAGAGCTTAAAAAAATGAGAATAACCCCTTCTAAAACCCTCTTTCAAAGGACAACACTTTATTTTAATTTCTTTTAAAATTATTTATAAACTGGATTTCAGAACCCTAACAACTTGATTTATTTTTAATCAAACCAACTTAAACCTATGTGATTACTATGTGATGTTATATTGTTTGGTTGAATGTTGTATTTATTTTATTTTACTTTATTATATTAAAAAGACTACGACGTCGCCGAGGAGCCGGAGTACTTCCCCGAAGTCCCTCCCTCTCCCTTTGCTGAACAAGGCAAGTCACCAAACCAATCTTTTGAGCATATTGAACCCATGTTTGATTAAACTATCGCTAAAACCCATAGGTTATACATGCATTAGTCAAATGAACCCTTACAATATATTTATTTAGGATCCCCCGACCTTGAGGTGCAACCCAAGCCATGCTATCTCGCCTAACCTCCTTGTCACCATATGATCAATGATATTAGCTAGTGTCCAATATATTGACACAATCGCTATAGGATAAAAATGAGTCGTAGCAAAATGGTTCTATTATATGATCCCCGTTACTTCTTATCCTTGGAAATTCTGTTGGTGATGAGTTATGGTTGTGAGTGTATGCATGGTGGGTTCCGGGTGCAAGCTAGGGCATTGGTCGGTAGCACCCGGGGCACTATAAGGACCGGTCTGAGGGATCCGTTGCAATACACTTACGTACTAACCACAAGTCTAGTGGGTAAGTCCTAACTAAGGTATGGATTGTTCCAAACCGAGGCCACCATTTGGAGATGGGTCAAGTTGCACCTGCGGGTGACTTGTACCAATGTGGCGCAAAAGGGGGTGCGACGTTAGCCGGGATGCGGCCCGGCGCGCCGGCGAAACCTAGAGCGGGTGGTTATCGCTTGGAACATTTCATGCCGAGGTTTTGGCACGAGTTCCCGTGGTATGGGTCATCTCGTTTGGGATGAGTGCGTGCCTTGTGGGTACAGTAGTACATCTCTGATCAGAGTCTTAAATCTTTTCGAAAAGCCGAGCCCACGGTCAAGGGCGGGTTGCGTGACATCCCCCAGTTAGTTTACTTTGAATATGTATGTGCATGATGGATTGACATGTAAGGACTGTTGTGCGAGGAGGTAAAACGTACTCCTCGAGTTAGTTGATATTGATGATATTCATGTTTACTTTCCGCATGATTAAAATATGATTACACTAAATGCAATAACTGAAACTATACTTTTCCGCGATGTTAGCCATTACCCTTCCTTGTTTATTATCCTGCATT
Source organism: Zizania palustris (assembly GCA_019279435.1). Taxonomy (NCBI): domain Eukaryota; kingdom Viridiplantae; phylum Streptophyta; class Magnoliopsida; order Poales; family Poaceae; genus Zizania; species Zizania palustris. The sequence continues at coordinate 49,334 of JAAALK010000271.1, forward strand.
ATTACTTGCATTTGCGGTGGCTTGTTGAGTACTTTTTGTACTCATACCCGTTGGACCCCACAGAGGATGCTTACTATGAGGACGGTCTGGAGTAGCGACCCAGTCGAGAAGAAAAATCCTGAAGAAGATGTTCGTCATGCCGTTTTCTAATTATTTTCATTTACTGTTTTTATTAAAACTTTGATGTAATAAATATGGTCTGCGTACCATGGATATTATCGTATGTACGTTGTCGCATGATGAACCTCTTGTATTATTGTTTTTCTTCTGAAATTCAATAATGTCTCGATTTGATAAATCGGGGCGCTACAAAAGGCGTCCAGATTTTGCTTGATGACTTCTTCCAATGAGGCAGCTATCTCCGGGGATAGCCCTTTGCCGAACTGTACTGGATACTCTTTGCCATCTTTTGAAATTATTCTTGTCTCAACATCACCTTCCGGGCTTGGCTTGAGAGAGGGCCCATTCGAAGGGTTCGAGGCCTTTAGCACCTCTTCGATGCTTTTCGCCATGTTGTGTACTTGTCGTGGATCCAACGGCTGCCCATGGCCATACTCCGTCCTCTGGGCTACAGCTTGATCTCCTGAAATAGTTAGCACTCCACCTTGCGTGGGCATTTTGAGACAAAGGTAGTTATGGTGTGCTATAGCCCCGAACTGGTTCAGCATCCCCCGACCGAAGATTGCATTGTAAGCATATGGGGCGTCGACAACATCGAAGATCACCTCTTCTATCCTGGCCAAAGGCCCCTCTCCGAAGGCAACCTCGAGGCCTATCTGGCCGAGGGCATCGAGAGGCGGTCCTGAGAACCCTTGAAGTGGCCACGCCACTGGAAGTAGATGCTTCCAGGGTATGCACATCTGATCAAAGGCCTGGACGAAGAGTATGTCTGCGGAGCTCCCACCATCTACCAGGATCCTTCGGACCTCCACCCCTACTATGTCGGCAGAAATGACCAAAGGGTCAGCATGGGGGAACTTCACCCCCACGGCATCGCTGGTAGTAAACGAGATGGGCACATGGGACCATTCTGGCATCCCTTCGGTGGAACTCGAGGTCCCAATGTGCCCTACCTCGAGGATGTACTCCCGCCGCTGCCTTTTCGACATGTTCCCGAGGGTCCCTCCTCCGGAGATGGGCAGGACCACCCGCTTGCCGCGGTCTTGTGGTTCTTCCTGCTTCAGTGGTGGCATAATGTTGGCCACCGAAAGTCGCATGAGTGCCTCAGGGACACCAGTTCGGGCCACAACCTGCATAGGCTCCGACCGTGTCGCTAGTGGGGCTCGATCCGAAGCACCCCGCCCGGTACTTCGCCCAAGGTAGTCGCCCCGAAGGGCCAACACTACCTTGCAATCCTTCGTGTCATGGCTCCTATTGTCACCATGCACGCAACAGAAAAAACTCTGGCGCCTGCCAGGCGTCCTTTCTTGAGGCTTCGGCGGCCCAGCCTTGAAATTCTGCGCCTGCTGAAAATTGGCGGGTGCCTTCGGAACAGAAGGTGCAATGTTTAGCACCTCCGAACGAAAATGCTTCTTTCCCTGCTTGTGCTCGTTGAAGCGGTTGTCTTGATGAGGTTACAGGGGAGCTAAGGCTTCAGGCTCCCTCTTGACTTCTCGGAGGGTGGGCGATGGCGCTTCAGCTCGCCGAAGACAGCCTTCCTCCACCTTGGCATACTATTCGAAGTACGCCATCAGCTGCGCCACAGACGTCACCGGCTTCCGATGGAGCTTGCTGAGGAGGTCGGGGTTTAGCACCCCTTCTCAGGCGGTGTCGACTACCGAGGAGGTAGACAGGCCCTTAATCTGTGATTTGGTATGGGCGAAGCGCGTGAAGTACTCCCGGAGTGTTTCTCCGCCCGCTGTTTCACCTGGAACAAACTTCCTGTGGACATCGGGGCCACGAAGGTACCCTGGAAGTTGCTCATAAATTTCTTCTTTAGCTGCTCCCAGGAGCTGATCGACCTTGGCTTCAGGGACCAGAACCATCGGAGCGCCACGCCTTCGAGAGCGAGGGGAAGCATTTTGCCATAGTGCTTCGCACCCCTCCGCTTGCTTCTATTGCCAAGGCATATGAGTGGGCGAACTCTCTGGGGTCCGACCCACCGGAGTACTTGTGCAACTTTGAGGCCTTGAATCTGGGTCGAAGGGCACCCTTTGCAAGTCCGAATGCAGCAGAGACTCATCATCGAAAGATGCATTCTCAGCCCCCTCCGGGATTTGGGTAGCTTCTGGGAGATTGCGAGCACCACCGTCTTGAGGCCCTTCTGGAGTCTCGGTGGAGGCTTGAGTGCGGAGGCGATCGGCGACCTCTTGCCTCCACCTGGCCACTTCCTCCTGAAGCCTTGATAGTTGAGTAGCCTTGGTTCCAAGAAGGTCTTCGTCTTCGTCGGAGGGCACCTTCGGGTCTCGGGAGCTGACGTAATCAGTCTGGAGCACCGTGGGAGGAGCTCGAGGACCTCTGGGTACTCAACGCCCAGCGGCCTCTGTGGGAATCGCCGGAGCAGTTGAGGGTCCGGCTCCTGCGGTCCGAGGGGACCTTCGGAGAGGACCCGAAGTTTGACTTCGCTTCGGAGGCATAGCTAGCCACGAAGAGGTCTGGAAATGGAGGACTTCGAACGACTCGGGAAGTCGAGTGAAGGCCTTCAGGCTGCACTAAGAAGCCCTTAACCGAAGGGTGCGCGAAATCTTGAGACTCCGAGGCTCCCTCCGTAAGTGATCTTCGAAGTGCAGTCAGCAACAGAGAACAAGCTTCTAGAACTTGGTTCCCCACGGACGGCGCCAACTGTTGGCGCAAAAGTTTACACCAACAGGTTCTCTGAGATTAAGAACGAACAAACAGAGAGTTTGTGTTTAGGACTGCCTCAAGCCTCCGAGTGGGATAATAGCTCGAGCAGTTCGAATATGTGTATTGAATAACTTCCCCTGGTCCTTTGTTACAGGGTATAGAGGGGGGTATTTATAGGTAAAAATGTATAAGGAAAAGACCTAATTACCCCTAGATTACAACCGACATAGTGAAAACTATTCGGTGCCAGGATCAAGGTTATAAAGGGTAAAGCACTATAAGGTAGATGGATAAGCCAAACATCTCATCAATCTTGTCGCTCAGCTTCGGAGCCTTTATCTTCCGTTCAGAGGGTTCATCAGGGCTTCACATCGATGCACCCTTCGGCTTGACGCCTCTGCCTTCGAACAAGTGCTCACCAGCTTCGAAGCTCTTCATAGCCTTCGAAGTATTAATCTTTAAGTCCTGAAAATGAAGTAATTTCCCCCAACACAATACAAAGTCACTTAATTATCACAAAACAGTTAATACCAGAATCTAAAATAACGGCATACATAGTTGGCTAGATTACACTCATTATTTCTCAGTTTGCAAGTGATCAACTTACTACCGGAAAATAACTCAAAAAAGTGTTAAAGATAGATGTAGGAAGCCACGTGTAGTGTAGAGAACATGAAATGCACAAATGTTGTAATTTCGGTCGTGCGATCAATTTCTTGTTTTATTTTTTGTTGCAAGGTTATTTTACTTGAGGTGTAAAAATGTCTACTTGTTTATAGCAAGTATATTCTAATCAGATCAGGGAAGAAAATATTGTAGTTGAAAATGCATTGTATTTTTTTTAAGGAAGGCAAGCTGTAATCTTACCTTTTCCTATTTTTGTTCTTCTGGCCAACTTTTGTCAGACTTCCCTAGAAAAAAAATGAAGTTTGTTACCTACCTCGTGAAGCACTACCGGAAATCCAAAATTTTTGGAGTGTTTAAATTTTTGCCGAGTGTATTAGGTCGGGCACTCGACAAAGATGGGTATGCCGAATGTTTTTTAAAAAACACTCGATAAAATATCAACACTCGGAGAATCAATTGTTTGCCGAGTGTTTTTAAAAAATACTCTCGGCAAAAATCGGTACTAACGGACGTTTTAACGGTGTGTTTGCGCGGGCAAAAAAATTTTTTAGGGGGTTTGCCGAGTGCTTTTTGACAAGCACTCGGCAAAGACAGTGGGTTTGCCAAGTACTTTTCAAAAAACACTCGGCAAACCCAATATTTTTTTGTCTATAAATAAACCTTGTTTCGATCTTATGTGATGTTTCCTACTCGATTTTATCTTGAAATTTTTTTACACTCTAAATACAACAGATATTATCTCATGTAAAAATTTCGTATTTTTTTAGTTCAGTCTACTATTTTTAATTTATTAAGTATGTTTCTAGGATTTAAAATGAAATAGGTGAAAATTGAACTATAAGTACCTAAAATAATAAACTAAAAATTATATAAAAACCATATTCATATTTCTTAGTATATTTTGAGTTCTTATTCACTAAATTGAAATAAATTTTGAAAAAAACTAGGTTGCGACACTCGATCAACAATATAGAGCTTAACTGTTTTTAAATTCTAAAAATATCAAATGAAGTCTGAAAAATATGATATTTATCATGGTGTTATAATATGATACATAGATACTGTGATAAAAAATTTAAAATGTTTTGACAAAGTTGTCACATATAGTGTTTAGAAATTGGAGATTTAGATAGGATCAATTAGAGTTTAGAGAAGAAATGAGATAGGTTTGAAAGCAAATTAATGATTAAATATTTGTTTTAACTTGAATTTTTTTGCATTCAAAATACAACGTATCTTATCACTTGTAAAAAAATCTTATTTTTCTAGGTCAGTTACCTATTTTTCATTCATTAAGTATGTTTCTAGGATTTAAATTAAATAAGTGAAATTTGAACTACTAGTGCCTAAATTAATGAACCAAAAAAATATAGAAAACTCATATTAATTTTTGTTAGTATATCTTTAGTTCTTAAACACAAAATTTAAATAAATTTGAAAAAGTTAGGTTGTGACACTCTATCGGCAACGTAGACCTTAATAGTTTTTTAATTCTAAATAAATAAAATAAGGTCCTAAAAATATGAGATTTATCATGGTGTTATGATATGATATATAGATACTGTGATAAAAAATTTAAAATGTTTTGATAAAGTTATCACGTATAGTGTTTAGAAATTGGAGATTTAGAGAGGGAGAATTAGAATTTAGAGAAGAAATTAATGATTAAATCTTTGTTTTAACTTGATTTTTTTTGCTTTCAAAATACGATGCATCTTATCCCATAAATTGTTTTGGTATTTTTCTATTTTTTAGTTCAGTCTACTATTTTTAATTTATTAAGTATGTTTCTAGGATTTAAAATGAAATAGGTGAAAATTGAACTATAAGTACCTAAAATAATAAACTAAAAATTATATAAAAATAATATTCATATTTCTTAGTATATTTTGAGTTCTTATTCACTGAATTGAAATAAATTTTGAAAAAAAACTAGGTTGCGACACTCGATCAACAATATAGAGCTTAATTGTTTTTAAATTCTAAAAATATCAAATGAAGTCCGAAAAATATGATATTTATAATGGTGTTATACTATGATACATATATACTGTGATAAAATTTTAAAATGTTTTGATAAAGTTGTCACATATAGTGTTTAGAAATTGGAGATTTAGACAGGATGAATTAGAGTTTAGAGAAGAAATGAGATAGGTTTGAAAGCAAATTAATGATTAAATTTGGAATTTTTTTTAATT
>JAAALK010001627.1:0-39387 GCA_019279435.1 Zizania palustris
GATGCCCGTTTTAACGCCGCGCCACCACCTTCGCTCCAGCCACCGCTCGTCGTCGCCGGAGTCCTCCTCCGCCCTCGGTGATCGCACCTCTGTGACCGCAAGCACCACCCCGACCTCGGCCACCGCTCCAGCGTCGGACGAACCCCTCCGGAACCCCACCGCCGACGAGGACCCGAGGAGCTTCATCGCCCCTCTACGTTGTCGGTCGCCGTCTGTTCACCGTCGCCATCACCGCCGGTACCCTCGTGTTCCCCATAGCTCTCTCTTTCCGTTTTTAGCCCTAGTTAGGCCGGGGTAGCCCTCGCCGTCGCCGAAATCGCTCGCTGTCGTACCGCCGGAGTCGAGGAAGACGGGTACCTTTAACCCTCCCGACGCGTGCCGTGTCGGATTCTATCCTGGCCACACGATCTCAATCCGACGGCGTAGATTAGAACCCTTGCGCTGTTTAAATCACAGCGCGTCCATCTGGTCAAAGGGGTATCAAGCGCTGTGGCGTTGATCTTCACTTAAGACTCCCCGCCTCGCCCCGCGCGTTGGATCTGGATCCAACGGTCCAGGATGGGCCGAACCACGCGCACAGTGCGCGGGTTCACGGTGGATCTGGTTCACCGTGGACCCGAGGCCGTTTTTGAATTAAATTAAATTCCAGAAATTGTTTTAAACTTATAAAATTCATATCTGGTGCATTTTAACTTCAAAAATTATCATTTCAATTCCAGAAAATTTATAATTTTATTCTCTACATGTTAATGCAATAAAAACAATATGTTTACTTTGAATATTTCATGATTATTTAATAAAGTATTCAAATGCACTTTAGGGTAAATTAAAATTGGCTCATTTCAATTTTAGAAAAATTTACCTTTTATTTTTTTCATGTTAGTATAATAAACCACTAGGTTTACACTGAACCTCTTATTTAAAATTAGTTAGAAAATTTAAATACAATTGTTTACATTATTATCTCTTCTAGAAAGGACATTATTTCATTAAAGTTCATTTTAAAATATTCATAAAATGAATTTCAGAAACTTAACAACTTTATTTTCCTTTGTTCAAACAACTCAAAACCTATATGCTTATTGTGTGATTTTGGAATGTTTATTGAGTGTTATGTTTATTATCTTTGTTGAAAAGACTACGCCGCCGCCGAGGAGCCGGAATACTTTCCCGAAGTTCCCCCGTCACCTTTCGCTGAACAAGGCAAGTCACCAAACCAATCTTTTGAGCATATTGAACCCATGTTTTATTAAACTATCGCTAAAACACATACGATATACATGCATTAGACAAATGAAACCCTTACAATATATTTATTAGGATCCCCCGACCTTGATGTGCAACCCAAGCCATGCTATCTAGCCTAAACTCCTTGTCACCATATGATTAGTATTGTTAGCTAGTGTCCAATGTATCGACACGATTTCTATAGGATTAAAAATGAGTCGTAGCAACTTGGTTCTACTATATGATCCCCCGTTATCCTTATCTTTGGAATTCTGTTGGTGATAGAGTTTTGATTGTGAGTGTATGCATGGTGAGTTCCGGGTGCAAGCTAGGGCATTGGTAGGTAGCACCTGGGGCACTATAAGGATAGGTCTGAGGGATCCGTTGCAATACACTTTCGTACTAACCACAAGTCTAATGGGTAAGTCTTAACTAAGGTATGGAGTGTTCCAAAACGAGGCCATCATTTGGAGATGAGTCAAGCTGCACCTGCGGGTGGCTTGTACCGACGTGGCACAAAAGGGGGTGCGACGTTAGTCGGAATGGCGGCCCGGCGCGCTGGCGAAACCTAGAGCGGGTGGTTATCGCTTGGAGCATTTCATGCTGAGGTTTTGGCACGAGTTCTCGTGGTATGGGTCATCTCGTTACCTTTGGTGTTTGGGATGAGTGTGTGCCTTGTGGGTACAGTAGTACACCTCTAATCAGAGTCATAATCTTTTCAAAAAGTCGAGCCCACGGTCAAGGGCGGGTTGCGTGACATCCCACAGTTAGTTTACTTTTAAAGTGAATGTGCATGATGATTTGACATGTAAGGACTTGTGAGCGAGGTGGGCTGACTGTACCCCTCGAGTTAGAAGATGATGCATATACATGTTTATGTTTCTGTATTAATAACTGGATCGCATTAACTGCTTTACAAATATGTTTTTCCGCAAAATTAGCCATTATCCTTCCTTTGTTATTACTTTGCATTACTATTGCATTTGCGGTGGCTTGTTGAGTACTTTTTGTACTCATACCCGTTGGACACACCATTCAGAGGATGCCTACTACGAGGATGGTCTGGAGTAGCAACCCAGTCAAGAAGAAGATCCTGAAGAGGGCGTTCGTCATGCTTTTATTTACTTATTTTTAATTTTACTCTTTTGTAATAATGTGGTCTGCGTACCATGGATGATTGCTCGTATGTACGTGTCGCATGATGAACCTCTTGTATTATTGTTTTTATTTGGAAAATTCAATAATGTTTCGATTTGATAAATCGGGGCGTCACAAGATGGTATCATGTAGGACCGAAAGTAGCGACCAGAGGGGGGTGAATGGGCGCCTAAAAATTCTTTCGAATCAATGGCCTGCTCCCAATACCCAAAGCACCTCTAAAGACTAAAACAGCACAGAAAGAACACATCGCCTACGTCTAAAGGTATCTAGCCTAGAAGCAACTGTTGATAAATCAGAGAAACACAAAAGCAGTGCTACCAGACAGATAGATAGAATACTCAAGATATGGCTAGACAAATTTCTCAGTAAAGCAATCTAGGTACACTATGAGTGAGAAGAGAAGTTACTGTTCAAATCTGTCTCCTGTTCGAAACTCGGCGAAGCTTGCTTCAACTGGTCGAGGTCTGCTTCGGATGTCGATGCCTGCTTCGCTGGTCGAGGTCTGCTTCAGATGTCGAAGCCTGCTCCGGAGATGATTGACGAAGTCTGCTGAGGAGGTTTGGTCTAACCTAGTTCGAGGTGGCAAAAGACCGAAGATGCTTCGGAGCTAAGGACGGAAGTATCGAAGTCAGCTTCGAACCGAATGCTTCGAAGCCTATCCTTCGAACAGAATGCTTCGAACACAACACACAGACAAACAACCTCCGAAAGGAGAAGCAAAGGCTGACACGCGACTGAGAAACCAAAACGAAGCCTACACTCTACCTTCGAACAAAACACATCAAGGCCTTTGAAACAGACAGCTGCGAAGTCTATCAGTGAGAGTAGCTTCGAAGCTAACTCTGAAGCCTGACGAAGTATTGACCTCGAACAGCTCGAGACTGAGAACACCTTCGCAAAGACTATCGAAGTATGTGAAGCTGACAGGGTGCAAAGCGTACTGCGAAGCTAGAAACACAGCACAAACTTGAAGCCGAAGTTCAAGCGAAGCCTTCGAAGATTTCAGATCGAAGCCTGCCTCACGGAGCTGAGAGGCTTCGAACAGAGAAGGGGCTTCGCCAGAGAACAGCCAGAAAATGGACTTTAGTCCTGTCAACTCGATCAAAAAGTTGTGCAGTAAAAGCAAAAGCTGGTACTAGTGTACTGTTGCTACAGTGTAGTAGTACTACTTGCAACAGCAAGAACTAGTACTACTTGCGTGAAGAACAGAAGCAACCGAGGCACAAATCCTCAGGAAAAACAGCTAAGCACGTGAAACGAAGCCATGAAAACTACTACAAAATGCTGCGCATGATGAGAGAATAGAAGCTTCACTGCATCAGAGAGAACCGAATAAATGCAAGGCACAAAATAACAAGAACAAGCAGCCTGGTGGCACACAACCAAAGAGAGAGAGACAAAAATGACCCAATAGAGTAGGCAATGATTTCAGCAAAAGGGGTAGTCCAACCCTAGGGATTGGGGCCCTATTTATAGGCTGCCCAATGGCCTAGAATATTCCACCAGCCCCTTAGGGTTTTTATAGACGCAGGAATAAAGGAAAAGACTCAAATGCCCTTAGGAATTTTTACAGACACAACTGACTGACTGTGGGCCTAGAGATACAGATGACTTATCCGGAAGCTAAGTTTTCGTAGCGACTACGGCTTCTCTTCTGGACAGTCTGATACAAGATCAACGGTTGTCAGTTTTGCGCCGAAACTGACAAAGCCTCCACCGACTTTGCAACAGGTACCCGGATTGGGCCGGCCCGATTCCGCAGCTCTCTCCCGCCCGGCAATCACTCACCGCCCGTGTACTTGAGTCAATCCTGATCAACAGCCCAGTGGGTCTTCTACTGCTTCTGGCCCATGTACCCGGATTGGGCCAGCCCGACTTCGCAGCCTCCTCTGCCCGACAGTCGCTTGCTACCCGTGTACCTGAGTCACACGTGGCCCATGAAATAGCAGATCTCTTCTTCTTCTGTCCACTTTGACTTTCGTTGACAATGACTCATCACATCTGGAGCCATGAGACCCACGCTATTCAGCATGGCTCCTCAATCTCCCCCTTGATGAGTGCATTGTCAACACTTCAACTTCTCCAGCTCTTCAGCACATGCGAAACAAATGTGGAAACACGAAAACAAAGCACAAGAAAAACAAAGAAGAAGAAAATAAAGTAAAAGTTTAACCCTAATGACCGAAAGCCGAACAGAAGCAAGAAGCGGTCATTATGGTTAACCAAAAGTAAAAGCTCAACATGAGTGCGATCTCAGAAATATCAACAAGGGTATCAAAAGAGTAAGGACAAACGGGACAAAAACTCCCCCTCGAACTCTTATCTCAAAATTTCTCCCCCTTGTTGACAAGTGAGCTCATCAAGCACTCAAAAGAGACACAGACTCCCCCTGAAACACAACTCCCCCTCAAAATATGCAATGAATGCAACTGGGGCGCATGAGGAGTGAATAAAGCATGCTTCTCAGATATGATTGACTGCAATTACAACATCTAACAAGTAGAGCAAAGGAGATATTGTCTAAGACACATGGCATGATCAGTACAACAGATGATATCTAAAGAAGGTCATTAGCACGCATTTTTCAGTTTTTGCAAACAAAAATATCACCACATGTTCCAGTAAACACGCAAGGTAAAGCATGAGATGCAAAAGCTAACCGATATCTACCAAGATAAGCATTGTCCAAATCAAAGTGCTTCAGCAAACTTGTTATCATTTCAACGTTCAAGCTTTTTCTTCTCTTTTTTTATTTATGCCAGGGGTTATTTGCATGTCAAGCCTTATGCTAACCGACCAAGTCAAGCCTAGGCCAGAACTGGACCATCAGAAGCTTAAGACATTGGTCTTGGCATACATTATACTGTCCTAGTTCATACCAAAGTGCTATGGTACGCAGTCTAGAACAATGTAATGTGACAAAAACAAACCCACATGGATCTTTTCAAGTTATGCATAAAGAGCATGGAATTTTCATTTTTTTTCTTGATTTTTCATCTTTTTTACAGCACATTTCCATGTTTTAAAGCAGAAAGATGTCCAAGTTGCATATCTGCATCTATGTGATGAACTAGCTACAAGGCATGTAACAGATAGCAAAAGCACTCAGCCTACACATGCTAGTTACCAGAAGCAATGGTGATCAAGTTTCAAGTTTTAAAGCATAAAAGCCATGCACATGACAGATATCAGACATATCAAGTGAACTGAACTAAAGGCTGATCATTGACAAGTATTCAAAAGCATGTACTAGCTAGAATAAGTAAAGCAGTTCAATCATATAACAGAAGCAGCTCTAAGGTGTGATATGTGAATATGCAAGATATGAACACACACAAAAAAAAGACTCAAGAAAAGAGTAAAGAAGAAAGAAAATTGACGCAAAATATCCTAGAAGGGATACACAACACCCAAATCCCCTCGTAGACGCTCAAAGGTAGACTGATCTAGGGGTTTGGTGAAAATGTCAGCCAACTGATGATGAGTATCAACATGAACAAGGTCAATAACACCTTTCTCATATTGATCCCGTAGAAAATGAAAGCGCACATCAATATGTTTGGTTTTTGAATGGAGACAATGGTTTTTCCCTACACTAATAGCACTTGTGCCGTCGCAAAACAATGGAACTCTGGTAGGAAAGAACAACCCAAAATCTCGCAAAGTGGAAATCATCCAAACTAACTATGAGCAACAGCTAGCAGCAGCTACATACTCAGCCTCTGTGGTCGAAAGAGCAACTCCAGATTGCTTTCGAGAAGACCAAGACACAAGAGAAGAACCAAGAAACTGGCAAGTACCGGAAGTCGACTTGCGATCCAACCGGCACCCACCAAAGTCGGCGTCTGAAAATCCAGATAAATAAAGAGATGATGATGCTGAATAGTAAAGACCAAGATCAGGCGCATAAGTGAGATACCTGAAGATGCGCTTGACAGCCTGCCGGTGAGACGCGCGTGGCGAAGACTGAAAACGCGCGCAAAGACCCACGGCGAACTGAATGTCCGGTCTTGTCGCCGTCATGTACAGCAGCGAACCGATCATCCCTCGAAATTCCCTTTCATTGACCTTAACGCCGCTCTCGTCCTTGTCCAATCCTCCAGACGTGCCCATTGGGGTCATCTGCGGCTTCAATTCACCACCAAAGTCAAATTTTTTCAACATGTCACGAGTGTACTTACCTTGGTGGATGAAGGTGTCGTCCTTGGTCTGCTTGATCTGGAGCCCTAAGAAGTACTTGAGCTCACCCATGAGGCTCATCTCAAACTCACTGTGCATCTGCTCAAAAAACTTGGACACAAGATCATTAGTAGTACCGCCAAAAATAATATCGTCCACGTAAATCTGAGCGACTAAAAAATCTGAAGCAACTCTGAGCAAGAAGAGAGTTTTATCCACTGAACCCATCATAAAGCCCTTCCACAACAAAAACTGCTTCAACCGGTCATACCAAGCCCTGGGGGCTTGCTTCAACCCGTATAAAGCCTTTTGCAGCTTAAAAACATGTTGAGGAAACTTGGGGTTCTCAAAACTGGGGGGCTGCCTAACATAAACTTCCTCCTCTATGAACCCGTTCAGAAAAGCACTCTTAACGTCCATTTGAAAAAGCTTAAAACCCTTCGATGTGGCAAAAGCTAAGAGAATGCGAATGGACTCAAGACGGACAACAGGGGCGAAAGTTTCTTCAAAATCAATACCCTCTTTTTGGCAAAAACCCTGGGCAACTAGTCGAGCTTTGTTGCGCACCACAACCCCATCTTCACCTTATTTGTTCTTGAACACCCACTTGGTACCTATGGGGTTGCATCCTGGTGGCAGCTCAACTAATGTCTAAACCCGATCGTGGACAAAATTCTCAAGCTCTTCTTGCATAGCATTAATCCAATTTGAATCAGAAAGAGCATGAGAAACGTCTCTGGGCTCAAAAGATGCAACAAAAGCAGATTCAGCAAACACAACAAGAGAGGCATTAGATGAACGCAAAGTTCTCTCAGTCAAATCACCTATGATGAGCTCTGAGGGATGGTCACGCTGAACTGCTCGGGTTCCCTGGTGATCTGAAGTCACCTCACCGGAGTCAGTAGCTGGCACCTCTGGACTCGACTGAGGGGGCTCGATCGTAGTGGAAGACGTGATCAGAGGTCCACCCTCATCCTCAGTCGAAGTCTCAGAAGGTGTGGGCTCTGCAGGGGGTGCAGAAGGCCCACCCTCATCAACAGCTGGAGTATCCTCATCTTCCTCGAAGATGGATTCTCCGAGCTCATCATCACCAGAAGGCTCAAAAGAAGGAGTCAAAGAAGGCAAGGACTCATCAAATGAAACTTCGCAAGTCTCGACAAGCTGCTGGGTTTCGAGTTTCCAAACACGGAAACCTCGAGAATGCAATGCATAACCAAGAAAAACACCATCCCAGCAACGAGACTCAAACTTGTCCAAATGCCCTCCCTTCTTGAGCACAAAGCACTTGCAGCCAAACGCTCGCAAGTGGCTCACCTTGGGCTGTCTGCCAAACCGCAGTTCATATGATGTCTTAACAAGGTAAGCTCTAAGAAAGATGCGGTTGGCCAGATAGCAAGTCGTGTTCATGGCTTCAGCCCAAAAACGCCTAGGAGTCCTGTGCTCATCGAGCATTGTCCTGGCCATCTCGACTAGCGTGCGGTTCTTTCGTTCCACAACGTCGTTCTATGGGGGAGTATAAGGAGAAGAAAACTGATGGTCCAGACCCTGATCACTACAGAAGCTGACGAACTGAGAGTTCTTGAACTCAGAGCCGTTGTCGGAGCGAATTGCATGCATCCGACCATTGTTCTCATTCTTCAGCTTCAAAATCAGGTCATGAACAAACTGAAAAGTTTCATCCTTAGACTCCAAAAATAAAACCCACGAGAATCGAGAAAAGTCGTCAACAATGACAAGTGCATACCACTTCCCACCGACTGAACGTACCCGAGCTGGACCAACAGTGTCCAAGTGTAAAAGCTCGCCCGGATACGAAGTCATCACCTGAGTCACAGGTGAGTGAGAAGCGGCAACCATTTTCCCATGACGACAGGGATGACAAACTAGATCTTTCTCCATTTTAAGCTTGGGCAATCCTCGGATGAGGTCCATAGAGCTTAACCTGACTAGCAGATCAAAACTCAAATGGCCTAACCTCCTATGCCACTTCCAGAGCTCAGAGGAAGATCCAGCTATCAAACAGCGAGAAGGGCCAAAAGAACTAGAGAAGTCAGTTCGAAAAACTTTACCAAATGGTAAAATCTTGCAAATCAAAGACCCTCTAGAATCAAACACAGAAGAATTGCCCTTCTTAAAATGCACCTCCAAACCATCCTCAAGAAGTTGCGAAACAGAAATCAAATTGAAGTTCAAGTTTCTAACCAAAGCAACGTTCTTTAAAGAAAAATGGTCTGAAATGCGAATTGAGCCAATGCCACTTACTTTCCCTTGACCACTGTTCCCGAAAGTGATGTACTCTTTGGAGCTCGGGGGAGTGAGACTGGAGAACCATCTGCGATGTCCCATCATGTGGCGAGAGCATCCTGAGTCCATAATCCAAATGTCCTCCAGTCCCCGATCCTGCACAATCAGTGGTTGTAAGTGGGAGCAAATGGTCCGGCACCAGGTTTAGCAAAGGAGCTAAACCAGTGTCGAGCCATCTGCTCAAAAGATGGAAAGCGAAAACCATCAAAAGAGTTTGAACCAAAACGCGGCTCAAAGCGCGGTCCTCGGTTCTGCCTAAACCTGCGGCCACGAGGTCCAGGACCGTAGCCAACACGGCCTGGAACTCTGCCGGAACGGACACCACCAACTGGAGCATGGGCAAGAAAGCCATCTCCTCTACCACCACCTACACGACGCGACCTGGCCTCCAGCCTCTCCCCGCGTCGAGGAACATGCAGTCTACCACCCTGTTGGTAGAACTGCTCCTGACCACCATAAGCTCTCTCTGCTCTCTCAACCCGCTTCCTCCTGAAGCAAAACTCCGCAAGATGACCGTCTCTCTGACAGTACTCACAATGATAGGTGGGCTTCTTGGGTTGTGGTTGAGGCTTGGGGTTCTTGGGCTTAGTGGTGTTAGGTGTTGTCTTCTTGGGCTGAGAGGGTCCAGGAAGAGAATCTAGAGGAGTGTGGAGGTGTTTGGGCTTTGGAACCTAGATAGGTTTCTTGGGTGGAGCTTTTGGTGGTTCATTGATTACTCCAACCTTGGGCTGACAAGCCTGGGAGGACTCAGTGGAGTGAGTCTTAGGATATCTCTGCTCAGGAGTCATTTTACTCCACTCCTTTGCCCGGCTAATAGCACTCTCAAAGTCAGCCTTGGTGTAGGTGTAACCTACCCCAAACCCATCCTGCCTCTTAAACTGCTGGATCATCATGCCGAACTGTGGCTCTCTGGCACTGATCCAACTCAGGATAGAACGGAGGTAAAAGTTCTCATTCTGAGAATCAGCTAGCTCCTCCCTAAAAGAAGCTAGTACCTCCACCTGAGACAAGCAGGTCTCACACTCGCTATCTATCTGGACAGACTTCTCGGATTTTAGCTTAATCAACTCAAGTCTAAGAGACAGACAGTTCTCACAGACAGTGGGTGGAACTGACAATGTCTCAAGCTCTAGCCTAGTCTGCGCAAGCTCAGCTCTCAACCTCTCCAAATCACCCAACTGTTCATCGCCCTTGGATTTCATCTCAGCTAAGGCAGCTAGATGAGATGAGCAATCAACACAGGGTGCGACGACAGTGGCTTGAGCATCTTTCAGCTCCAGCTGAGCGCTTTCAAGCTCAGTGGCCAAAGCGTCCCTCTCATCAACCCTTTCTGTGTACCTGGACTTCAGAGTCGACAGGTCACACAGAAGCACCTCACACTTCGGGCACTCACTGCTATCACCCAAGCAAGGGGAAGAAGATAGACTCTCAATTCTGCCGTTGGCTATGGCAAGCTCACTCTCTAACTCATCTATCCTCTTCTTGGCCCCCCTAAGAAGTTTTTCTCGATACTTTAACTCCTAATGATTGCTCTCAAGTAAATCAACAATTTCACACTCATAAGATGATACCTTTTCGTTGTCGTCGTCGGAGTCATCGGAGGAGCTCTTTTCTTCCTTATCCCCAAGAGCCATTGAACAGAAGCTCTTGCGTGATCTTCGGCGCTGGTGTGAGCTGCTCTTCGGCTTGTCTCCGAAGGCCATGAAGCAGAGGCCCGCCGGATCATCCTTGTCCTTCCCCTTCCTAATGGCGATCTCCTCATCGCTTGAGCTCGATGAAGAGGAAGAAGACGTGGACCGCTTGGAGTAGCTCTTCTCCATCTCGGCGAAGAAGGCCTTGTCGCGCTTCTTGTTCTCTCGCCGGTAGTCCTTCAGGGCCTTCTTGAAGAATCTGGTTTTCGGCTTGCCCTTGTTGAAGGAAGAGATGTCGTGCTTGCCAGAGTCGTGCAAGCCACCACCGGTGCCCTTCTTGTGTCCATTGCGCTTGGGGCAGTCGGCGATGAAGTGTCCTGGATCACCACACTCAAAGCATCCGGATTTTGTGTCGTGTCTTTTGAAAATTCTCTTGTCATAGACACGACGCACCCGGTTGTTAAAAAGACACAAATCATCATCACCCAACAACTCTAGCTGGTCCTCAGTGATAGACATCAAAGAGAACCCAGTACAACTCATAGAAGAAGGATCAACAGAAGGTGTAGAAAGGGCCAGAGATTTTGATCCAGAACCAGTGAGATTTGATCTCAGCTGGAGATCAACCTCAGTGGCCTTCAGCTTGCTAAACAACTCAGAAATGGTCAAGGTATCATAAGAAGTACTCTCAATGATAGAAGATACCTTGATCTCCCAGATCTTTGGGTCCAAGGTATGGAGAACCTTGAGCGTCTGCTCATGATCTGAGACTAACTGAGCACCCTCAGCCTTGTTGTCCCGAAGCTTGTTTATGATCGACTGAAAACGACCAAACAAAGCCTCAACAGATTCACCCGGCTTCTGTGTGAAATTCTCATATTCACGCCGGTAGGCCTGATAGAGCCGAGCCTTGACCTGTGTTGTTCCCTCATGGTGTGCCTTGAGGGTAGCCCAGATCTCTCTCGCAGTGGAGAGATGGCTCACACGCTCAAACTCAGTGGGACCTAAACCAGAGAAAAGAATGTTCACAGCCTTACTGTTGCTTAGATGCTGAGCAATGATACCAGCAGTACCATGCTCAGCGAATGGCAATATGAAAAACGTGGTGTGAACGCAAATGTCCCAAATGTCCGACCCCTGGCTCATGAGATAGGCTCGCATGCGAGTCTTCCAATAGTTATAGCCATAGGCTTCCAAGGACGGGACCTTGCCAGGAGACGTCATGGTCACTACTGGGGTTTAGAACCGGTTAAGGTATGGAAAAACCCTAACCTCGCTCTGATACCACTTGTAGGACCAAAAGTAGCGACCAGAGGGGGGGTGAATGGGCGCCTAAAAATTCTTTCGAATCAATGGCCTGCTCCCAATACCCAACGCACCTCTAAAGACTAAAACAACACAGAAAGAACAGATCGCCTACGTCTAAAGGTATCTAGCCTAGAAGCAACTGTTGATAAATCAGAGAAACACAAAAGCAGTGCTACCAGACAGATAGATAGAATACTCAAGACATGGCTAGACAAATTTCTCAGTAAAGCAATCTAGGTACACTATGAGTGAGAAGAGAAGTTACTGTTCAAATCTGTCTCCTGTTCGAAACTCAGCGAAGCCTTCTTCACTGGTCGAGGTCTGCTTCGGATGTCGAAGCCTACTTCGCTGGTCGAGGTCTGCTTCGGATGTCGAAGCCTGCTCCGGAGATGATTGACGAAGTCTGCTGAGGAGGTTTGGTCTAACCTAGTTCGAGGTGGCAAAAGACCGAAGATGCTTCGGAGCTAAGGACGGAAGTATCGAAGCCAGCTTCGAACCGAGTGCTTCGAAGCCTATCCTTCGAACAGAATGCTTCGAACACAACGCACAGACAAACAACCTCTGAAAGGAGAAGCGAAGGCTGACACGCGACTAAGAAACCAAAATGAAGCCTACACTCTACCTTCGAACAAAACACATCAAGGCCTTTGAAACAAACAGCTGCGAAGTCTATCAGTGAGAGTAGCTTCGAAGCTAACTCCGAAGCCTGACGAACTATTGACCTCGAACAGCTCGAGACTGAGAACACCTTCGCAAAGACTATCGAAGTATGTGAAGCTAACAGGGTGCAAAGCGTACTGCGAAGCTAGAAACACAGCACAAACTTGAAGCCGAAGTTCAAGCGAAGCCTTCGAAGATTTCAGATCGAAGCCTGCCTCACGGAGCTGAGGGGCTTCGAACAGAGAAGGGGCTTCGCCAGAGAACAGCCTGAAAAGGGACTTTAGTCCTGTCAACTTGATCAAAAAGTTGTGCAGTAAAAGCAAAAGCTGGTACTAGTGTACTGTTGCTACAGTGTAGTAGTACTACTTGCAACAGCAAGAACTAGTACTACTTGCGTGAAGAACAGAAGCAACCGAGGCACAAATCCTCAGGAAAAACAGCTAAGCACGTGAAACGAAGCCATGAAAACTACTACAAAAATGCTGCGCACGATCAGAGAATAGAAGCTTCACTGCATCAGAGAGAACTGAATAAATGCAAGGCACAAAATAAACAAGAACAAGCAGCCTGGCGGCGCACAACCAAAGAGAGAGAGAGACAAAAATGACCCAATAGAGTAGGCAATGATTTCAGCAAAAGGGGTAGTCCAACCCTAGGGATTGGGGCCCTATTTATAGGCTGCCCAATGGCCTAGAATATTCCACCAGCCCCTTAGGGTTTTTATAGACGCAGGAATAAAGGAAAAGACTCAAATGCCCTTAGGAATTTTTACAGACACGACTGACTGACTGTGGGCCTAGAGATACAGATGACTTATCCGGAAGCTAAGTTTTCGTAGAGACTACGGCTTCTCTTCTGGACAGCCCGATACAAGATGAATGGTTGTCAGTTTTGCGCCGAAACTGACAAAGCCTCCACCGACTTTGCACCAGGTACCCGGATTGGGCCGGCCCGATTCCGCAGCTCTCTCAGCCCGGTAATCACTCACCGCCCATGTACTTGAGTCAATCCTGGTCAACAGCCCAGTGGGTCTTCTACTGCTTCTGGCCCATGTACCCGGATTGGGCCAGCCCGACTTCGCAGCCTCCTCTGCCCGACAGTCGCTTGCTGCCCATGTACCTGAGTCACACGTGGCCCATGAAACAACAGATCTCTTCTTCTTCTGTCCTCTTTGACTTTCGTTGACAATGACTCATCACATCTGGAGCCATGAGGCCCACGCTATTCAGCATGGCTCCTCATATCAGAGCCGACTTGACTGTAGGAAGCCAAACGGACCATCCTAGCCATTAGCTACTGAAAACTATTTTACGAAAACCTATTTTATAAACTTTGTTCCTCTCCTCACTTTCCTTCAACTTGTTGTTTTTGTAGATGCCTGTCTACCAAGTGCACAGCTTCTGCCGCCACTTCGAGGGCTTCATCAGGGAGCTCCGAATGATGGTCACCTTCCTTGGGTTCCTCATCGAGCCCGAGTTCCATGGGGTGTACATGGAAGAGTTCGCAGGACCCTGCGACGTCTCCCTCACCATCCACGGATCCGGCGAGCACCTACTGTTCTTCACGGCAGCGCTTGGGGGCCCAACCTTCGACATCGCGTGCCAACGCGTCGCCCTCCAAGCCCTCATGGAGCTGAGGATGATCTATGACGATCGTCTTCAGAACATGTCCTTCCGGCTCGTGCCGAAGCGCACTCCCGGTGCTAGCCGTAGCATCTACATCGGAGTTCACTCCGATCGTGATCCGGTCATGGCCCGGCAGACGTGCCTCCTTTAGGCCATGGACGATCTCCATACCGAGGCTGTGATGGACGCCGAGGAGCACCATGAGGCGGTCGAGTTCTTTTGTCAGGAGACGAAGAGCTTGATCCAATAGAATGGCGAGCTGCAGCGCAAGATTATGCAGCTGCAGAAGGACATAGCGGAGATGGTCCCCCTCGTCTCGAGGAGGAAGAAGCCCATCCCCGAGCCCGCCCCTCACTCCAAGAGGATCCCGCCACACCCCTCAACCGCCAGAATGTCCAGCTCCAGCGCCCCTGCCCCGCGCCCTGCCATCGTCTCCGACCCCATTATTGAAAATTTTCTTGAGCCCACTGTCCCTCAGAACCCTCGTGGTTCCGAGAGCACGGAGACCGCCTCCGATGGCGAGTAGACGATAGTTATCGTTGTTTGATTCTAATAATTTTGGTGATTGTGGTACCACCTGCAACCACTTGTGTTGTAGGTGGAATAAAATAAGAACATTTATGTAATGAACATTTTTATACCACTTTGATATATATATATATATGAGCCTCTACGGACTGTTTTGGCTAAATATTTGTTTCACAGCCTTTCTCTTATGACCAAAAACCTTATGTGTTCAGAAGATGGCCGACAACCAGAACACCAGGTCCAACAATGGAGAAGGGGCAAGCAACGGTTTGCCCGGAAGTGTTGTGCCCAACTGGGGCACAACGGGCCAACGTCAGACTGGGCCACCGTCCGCCAACCACCCCACCTTGGCGGAAATGATGGCGAACCAGAACTAGCTGATCACCGCTCTCCTCACTCAAATGCAGCACCAACAGGCACAGTTGGACCGGCTGCAGAATGTGGAGCCCGCCCCTCATGCACCAGCACCCGCACCCACGCCTCAACTCTCGAAGTTCTTGCGCGTCCATCCCCCGATCTTCTCTAGCACCACCAACCCCATGGAGGCCGGAGATTGGCTCCGCACCATCGGGAATAAGTTGGACCTCCTCCCCTGCACCGAACAGGAGAGAGTGGCCTTCGCCACTCATCAGCTCCAGGGTCCCGCCGCAGAATGGTGGGACAACTACCATGAGTCCCAACCAGAGGACCACGTGGTGACTTGGGCGGAGTTCACCATCGCCTTTCGCGCTGCCCACGTCCCCGCCAGAGTCATCGTGGTGAAACAGCAGGAGTTCCGTGACCTACAACAGGGCAGCCGAACTGTCATGGAGTACCTCCATGAGTTCAACCGTCTGGCACGCTACGCGCCAGAAGAGGTGCGAACCGACGCCCTCCGCCAGGCCAAGTTCCTCCGGGGACTCAAGGATGAGCTGTCCATCCAGCTCGTCGCCACCGACTATGCCGACTTCCAACGGTTGGTGAACAAGGCGCTCATCCAAGAGACTGAGCAGAACAAGTTGGACCTCAAGAAGAGGAAGATGATCGCGTTCAAGCATCAACAGGCGAACTCTCAGAGGCCCCGCTTCGTCCCTCCGCCACCAGTGCCCACCTACCATCCTCGACCCGCCTACAGGCCGCCTCACACCACCAGTGGATCCAATGCCGGGCATCCCCGCCCCGCTCCACCAGCTCCAGCCGCTCAGCCGATGCCCGCCACCAAGGCCCCGATCATGAGGGACTGCCTAGGGAAGCTGGTCGTCTGCTTCAACTGCTGGAAGGAAAGGCACTATGCACACCAGTGTCCTCACCCCAAGAAGCCTCAAGGCACGGCACCCAACCAGGTGGTTCGTGCCCGCGTCAACCACATCAGCGTGGAGGAAGCTCAGGAAGCTCCTGAAGTTGTGCTCGGTACGTTTACCGCAAATTCCTTACCGGCTATAATACTATTTGACTCTGGGGCAACGCACTCTTTCATCTCGGAGGATTTTGTGAAAACGAACAACTTGGAAGTGCTCCCTCTACCAGCCCCCATGATGATTGCCACTCCAGGCAATAAAACCTTAGCCCACTTATACAGCCCTAAGGTAAAGATATAGATTCAAGGGATATTATTCTGGGCCAAGCCAGTCCTCATTAAGTGTACCGGACTCGACCTCATCCTAGGGATGGATTGGCTAATGAAACACAAGGGAGTGATCGATTGTGCCAGCAAGTCCGTAATGGTGACCAACCCCGAAGGCGAAGCCATCACCTTTTGGATGACCAGCCGCAAACCTCATGAGGCATCTCTTCACTCACTAGCCCTTGAGAAAGTTCCCGTAGTCAAGGAGTTCACGAACGTCTTCCCAGAGGACCTGCCAGGAATGCCTCCTAAGCGGGACATCGAATTCAGAATCGAGCTTGTCCCCGGGACCACTCCAATCTCCAAGCGCCCATACCAGATGGCCGCCAATGAACTAGCCGAAGTCAAGAGCAACATCAAAGACCTAGAACAGAAAGGGTACATCCGACCGAGTACCTCACCCTAGGGTGCACCGGTCATCTTCTCCATGAAGAAGGACAAGACTAAAAGGATGTGTGTGGACTATAGAGCCTTGAATGACGTAACCATCAAGAACAAGTACCCATTGCCTCGGATCAACGACCTGTTCGATCAGCTGAAAGGATCCTCGGTGTTTTCCAAGATTGAACTCAGATCAGGTTATCACCAATTGAGGATTAGAGAAGAAGACATCCCAAGACTACCTTCACCTCCCGTTATGGACCCTACGAGTATACGGTGATGTTGTTCGGACTCACGAATGCCCCGGCCTTTTTCAGAACATGATGAACAATGTATTCATGGAGTTCTTGGATAAGTTCATCGTGGTATTCATCGACGATATCCTCGTCTACTCCAAGACCAAGGAGGAACATGAAACCCACCTCCGTCTGACCCTCGGAAAGCTAAGGGAACAACAATTGTATGCCAAATACAGCAAGTGCGAGTTTTGATCGTCAGAGGTGAAGTTCCTCGGTCATGTCATATCTGCCGGAGGAATAGCTATGGACCCAACCACCATGGAAGAAGTGACCAACTGGCTACAACCCACGAACGTGACCGAGATCCGGAGTTTTCTCGGATTGGCCGGATACTACCGCCGGTTCATCGAGAACTTTTCAAAGATAGCCAAGCCTATGACCAGGCTGTTGCAGAAGAAAGTAAAGTTTGAATGGACCCCAGATTATGAAGAATGCTTCCAAACCCTTAAGAAGAAGCTCGTGTCATCCCCAATTTTGACCCTGCCAGACATCCGGAAGGACTTCCACGTCTACTGTGATGCCTCTCGTCAAGGATTGGGATGTGTCTTAATGCAATATGGGAAGGTGATATCTTACGCCTCCCGACAGCTGAGATCTGGGAACCGTAGGGATCGCCAACCGAGCGTATCTTGCTGCTTTGGAGTCTAGACCTGTCTTGATAGACCAGATCTGGGAAACACAGAAGGAAGATCCAGACATCTTGGAGATCCAGCAGAACATGCGGAAGGGTAAAGCCCCTGGATTCTCTGAGGACGAGCATGGTACCATCTAGTTCGGAGACCGAATATGCGTGCCCGACAAGCCTGAGTTGAAGACTCTCATCCTTCAAGAAGCTCACGATACTCTATACTCCATACATCCCGGGAGTACAAAGATGTATCAAGATCTAAAGGAGAAATATTGGTGGGTCAGCATGAAGAGGGAAATAGCTGAGTATGTAGCCAAGTGCGACACATGCCGATGAGTCAAGCCAGAACACCAGAGACCTGCTGGACTGTTGCAACCCCTCAAGGTCCCCGAATGGAACTGGGAAGAGATAGGAATGGACTTCATCACGGTACTACCCAGGAACCAAGCCGGTCATGATTCTATCTGGGTGATCATCGACCGTCTCACCAAGGTGGCTCACTTCATCCCCGTTAAGACAACTTACATTGTCGCCAAGTTGGCCGAGTTGTATATGACCCGGATTTTGTGCCTGCACGGAGTGCCAAAGAAGATTGTATCTGACCGTGGGAGTCAGTTTACCTCTAAGTTTTGGAAGAAACTTCAAGAGGAACTCGGCACCCGGCTAAACATTAGAACCGCCTATCATCCACAGACTGATGGTCAAACCGAAAGGGTTAACCAGGTATTGGAGGATATGCTTAGAGGTTGCGCTCTAGACTTTGGCGGAATGTGGGACAAGAACTTGCCTTATGCAGAGTTCTCCGACAACAACAACTATCAAGTTAGCCTGCAGATGTCCCCGTTCAAAGCACTTTATGGGCATAAGTGCAGGACGTCGTTGCTCTGGGATCAGACCGGAGAGTCACAGCTGTTTGGGACAGATCTATTGAGAGAAGCCGAAGAGAAGGTCAAGATCATCAGGGATAGATTGAAAATAGCCTAGTCCCGACAAAAGAGCTACGTCGATAACCGACGAAGAGACCTAACCTTTGAGGAGGGTGACTACGTCTATCTCCGGGTCACTCCCCTCCGTGGGACCCAAAGGATCAACATGAGAGGCAAACTAGCACCCCGTTATGTCGGACCTTTTCAGATTCTCCGACGGCTAGGAGAAGTGGCATATCAACTAGAACTGCCTCCATCCTTGGCAGGAGTCCATGATGTGTTCCACGTCTCTCAGCTGAAGAAGTGTCTCCGTGTGCCCGCCGAACAAGCCGGCCTCCAGCAACTCAACGTCCAAGAAGATTTGACCTACATTGAGAAACCCGTCAAGGTCCTGAAAACTAAGGAAAGAGTAACCAGGAGCCGTGTGGTTCGCTTCTGCAAGGTTCAGTGGGACAACCACCCCGTTGAAAAAGCCACATGGGAAAAAGAAGACAAATTGAAAGCCCAATACCCCGAGCTATTCGAGTAACGTTCTAATCTCGAGGACGAGATTCTTTGTAAGGGGGATAGGTTTGTAACACCCCAAATTTTCAGAGAAATAAAAATACCTTTTAATATATTTTTCTGGAATTAATTAATTTGGAAATACCTTAAATGCCCTTCTTAGCCTATTTGAACTAGAATCTAGGTGAAATGACCAAACCAGAGGCTAGAAAATTTTGTATATGATCCCAAGGCCAAGATATATTTTTGAGAATTTTTACAAATTTTTATCACCCTTGGAAATAGCCCAAATATTTCAAACAAATTTCTGTAATTATTTTTATTCAGAAAAGAATTGAAACAGTAACGGGCCCCTCCCTCCTCTTCTCTCTCCCCCGGCCGGCCAAGCCCACCCCCTTCCCACGCCATGGACTGACAACCGGACCCCACCCATCAGTGACCCCCTCTCCCTTCGCGACCGCGCCTGACCGCCCGACCCCAACCGTCAGTCGCCCGCCCCTTCCCGTACGCTCTCGCCCGCTGACCACCTTGGCCCACCTGTCGGACCCATCGTCTCCACGATATCCGGCCCCAAATCCCCCCTCGCTGGCTGACGCCTAAATGCGCCTCAGATCCGCTGCTCCCGACCCCCTCTCCCCAAATTGAGCCCGACATTCAAACCCCCGCGCTCCGCCGACCGTTTCCCCCTTTATTTCACGCGTCGTCGTCCCGGATCAAGCGCACGCATGCACGGAAAGAGCTCGCCAGCATTGAAGAGAGGCTTTACTCTCGGCCTCCCCCGATTGTGCCCCCTCTGCCCCCGCCGGTACCTCTATTTAAACCCCCGGCCACCCCCTCGTCCACCCCGCACGTCATTTTGCCTTGAGAGCGAACAGAGTGCCTGAAACACCCACATGCAGCATTTCCTAGCGAAGGCCATCAATGATCGGTGGTACACCAACTGGATCCTCCGGTGGTTCTACACCGAAGTTGGAGAGGATTCTAGCCTCGCAGGGCCCCTACAAGAAATCTGGTACTGAAAGGAAGCTGAAGTTACTCCATACCCAAGCTTGCTCTCAACGCGGATTGGGTTACTTTCTTCGGTGGCCAGCCGCATGAGCATGCGGGATCTGGCTGAGGAATTCATCGCCCTCTGGATCCCTCCTCTCGGAGCTGATTGGCCGATTGCATTCTAAAATGCTTCGGAGGGAGAGCTTCGAAGCCTAGGTAAGTCTTCACATTTTATGCATTAACACATTAGAAACTAGATAACATACTTAATAGAATGCTACCTTTTTTCAGCGGCTCCTTTGGTGCTAGCTCCAGAATAGATTGCAAGAACCACTGAACGGGTGCTCGGAGCCCCTACAGTGGTGGAGAAGCAGCGAAGGGTGGAGCTGGTGGGAAGCTGGTAGCGCTTCAACAGGGTGTGTAGTGCTCTTGGAATGGAGCCTCCTCCCCTACCAGATTTTGACTCAACGGGAGTGGCCCCCCGGAAAAAGAAAACCACTGCCAAGCCCTCAAAAAGGGTCACCAAGACCCCCGCCAAGAAGGGGAAGAAGACAGCGAAGCCTCCTCTTCAGGCATCTCCGGTATCTTTGCCTTCCTCTCTGGACATCCAGAGCTCCTCTTCGGAGGACTCAGAAGAAAAGGACTCAAACACCTAGATGGGGAAAGCCCTTGAAGACTATCTTCTGCAAGATAGCGAGGACGAGTCTCCAGCCATAGCTGGAGACCCCCCTCAAGAAGCCGCGGTAGCTGATGCAGCAATCTCCTCCAAACCAGCCGCAACCGGCTCAGAACTTGGGTTAGTAAATCCTAACTCACCCATGGCCGGAGTGGTAGTGCCGGAGGTTGGGACATCGGTTGTGGCTGCTCCAGAGCAAACTTTGGGGGATGACCTCGAAGAATATCTTCGGATGTATGAAGTTCTGGGGGACCCCCAAAATTCTCCCTCAAGGCGTGGACGAAGGTATACCTCGAAGCTTTTGCCTTTGAAATTCCTTCAACGATTACCGTACAACAAATATTCAATGAATACCTTAACTTTTGTAGACGTGTCGAGAAGCGGCATGGCTCCGACCACCGGTGGAGCTTAGGCTTCACTCGGAGTTGAGGCTCCGGTTGGTGCAGTGGCTCCGACGACCGAAGCTGTCTCGGGCGAAGAAATTCCGACCGAGGGGGCAACGATTGAAGGAGGATCTACTCCAACTAAAGTAACAGCTCTAGTTTTTGTGCAAGGGAGGGGCAAGAGTATGACGAGATTGGGCCCCCTTCCTGCTTTGATGGTGACGCCCTCCTCCAACGACCCCTCAGCGAGCAATTCAGAGGAGGAGGCTGTTGTAGACGACCGTCGGGCCCTGTCCTGGCTTCCTCTATTGGCTCCATTCTTGGAGGAACGGACAAGGCTCTGAACGCTCCTGGAACCCTTGGCAGATAAAGGCCAAGAGGTTAGGAGCTCTGAACGGGTCACCGTCTTGAGCGAAGCCATAGCACTGGAGCTCGATTTGGCCCTCGATAGAGCTGCCCTTCAGGTATGCAACGTAGAACAAGTGTATTCAATTAATGAGATTACTTTGTACTCACTTTTCTTTTTTGCAGCAATTCGTCCTTCCTAGAGCAGCAGCGACTTCTAATGAGCTCGAAACTAATCGGCTCAAGAGGAAGGTTACCACCCTCCAGTCCGCCCTCAAAGGCTCCAAGAACAAATCACTGTAACTAGAAGGAGGAACTCCTCAAGGAGCGGAGGGCCAGAGCCATTTCTGATGAAGCACTCCAGGTTGAGCAACGGAACAACACTACACTCAAGGCTTCGGTCCAAGAGATCAAAGCCGAGTGTGTGGTGCTTAGGGCGGAAGTCGAGAAGCTTTGGCAAGCAGCAGCAGACTCTAGTGCACAACTTGTAGAGCTCCAAGACTCGGTCCAACAAGCACTGACTTAGAAGAGTGCTCTGCTATCAAGAATAGCCGAAGTTTCTGCTTCTGCTTCTGAGCTGGAGGCAGCGGCAACGAAGCACACCGCCATTGCTAAACAGACCATGGACACCTTCCGGGGTACCCTGGAATATTTTGGCACGATGTGCCCTTCGTCTTCAGCTGCGGCGAGCGAGCCCCTCGAGCAGAAGCTGAAGATGATCCAAGCGGCAACGAAGTTGATGAAGGGCTTCGAGATTCGCTACGGAGAGATCTCCGGGCAGGTGGCCAGAATTGGGGTCCTTCGACATGTCGAAGCCCTTGGGATTTATGTTGCTTTGGTAAGGGGTTCAATGCCTGTAGGCTTCACCGATGAAGACTTGTTGCATCCTTCTTTGGATGTAGCTTCTGCTTGGGAAGCTTTCCGGGCGATCTAGAAAACAGACCACAAAGCTGCAGCCAAAGCTTGGATTGACGAGGCTCGCCGGCAGAAGCAAGCTCAAACGAAGCCTCGAACTCCGACTTCGCCAGCTCCGACTCCGCCTGCTCCACCAGCCGACCCGCAGGTTTAGCTTCATAGGGCGCTTAAGCATGTACAAGAAATCTTGTAAATCCCTTTATCTTAATGAATGAAAAGTTTATAAATGGGGAGTCTTTGCTTGGGTGTTTATTCTTAGGTTTTTCTATGCACTTCGAAACCCGACTTCGAAGTATTGGAGCCTAGCGAAGGGCTCCGCTAGCAGTGGGCTATCCTCGAAGGCTTAAGGCCCTACCAACGCTCACGCTTCTTTGTTCCTCGGGGAGATCAAGGGGAAATAGTACCCGAAGTCCATCGTGAAGTCTTAGCTTATATTAAGGAAGAGGATAAGGAAGTAGCATCTTCGTCCTCCGAATACGTAGATTGGTCTGACTCGGAGTACCAAGCCAAAGACCCAGTGGAGTCTAGCTCTGAAAGACTTCTGTCCTAGGCTGAACTTCAAGAAGAGCAGAAGAAACTGCGAGTTTCGAAGAAGAAAAGCACTCAGACCAAGAGGAAAGTTTTAAAGACTCCGAGCTCTAAAGACCGAGGTGGTCTTAGAAATAGCTCTAGAGGTCGGAGGGGTCTTCGTTTTTATCTAGGCTTAGACAAAAATTTCTCTTGATGTAATACAATATGATTATCCAATTAATATGATCTGTTTTGGAAGCATCACTTGACTTTTCATTACTCCCCTACCCCTCCTTGTGGGTGGGGGACCGTACGTGTTGCGATAGGGTCCGTCGGACACAATGATTGATATAACAACCTGATGCTTCGCATAACACTTGGTAATCATACTTCACTCTTTCATAGAGTTCTTCAAACTGTACATTCGTATTATGATGTTTATAAGTTTCGGAGCTAAGTTTACACTTGTAAGCTCCAATAGCAGTCGCTTAGGACTTTAAAAGTGTTTCATTGGGCCAGAGCCTTGAAACCTTATTGCTTGGTCACCTACGACTCTTTTACAGATGCTTCGAACCCGGAGGCCGGAAATCTGTTCTTTTAAAGTCCTTAGACTTTTATATGGATCCTAACAAGCTGGAGCCTGGAATCCGTAGGCTGGCCACCTTCGGATCTTTTACAGATGCTTTGAACCAGGAGGCTGGAAATCTATTATTTTAAAGTCCTTAGACTCTTCTACGGATCCTAACAAGCCATTGCGTGGAATCCGTAGGCTGGCCACCTTCAGCTCTTTTACAGATGCTTCGAACCCGGAGGCCGGAAATCTATTCTTTTAAAGTCCTTAGACTCTTCTACAGATCCTAACAAGCTGGAGCCTGGAATCCGTAGGCTGGCCACCTTCGGCTCTTTTACAAATGCTTCGAACCAGGAGGCAGGAAATCTATTCTTTTAAAGTCCTTGGACTCTTCTACGAATCCTAACAAGACAAAGCCTGGAATTCGTAGGCTGGCCACCTTCAGCTCTTTTACGGAATCCTTGAACCAATGGTTCGAAGGCCATTTGTTGGGTTCCTTGAAAGATGCTTACCTCCGCAAGCATCTCCATTCTCCTAATGCGTCCACTAGTAGTAAGGAATATTTGAAAAGTAAGCATAATTCGAACCTCCATCTTTATTTAATTTAGAAAGGTACTTTTACAATTGATTACAAGGAGCCCCTTAGCGTAATAACGTTTAAGGTGCTTTGCATGCCATGCATGCTTCAACTCTTCCCCTCCTAAATTAGCTAGTTTAAACGACTCGGGGCACCCTGAGCATAGGATAATATATGGTCCTTCTCATTTATTTCCTAGCTTCCCCGGAGCAATTACACTTCGCAACACCAAATGACCTGGTCTAAGCTCGTTCACATTATCTTTGGGCCATACCATGCCTTCGTTTGGTCTTGGTACTTCGTCAGATTGGCGACAACTCGAAGCCTTGTTTCTTCTGACAAGTCCAGGGAAGTGTTTCTTTCATCTTCATTTCCAGGCTCCACTACACGGAAGGATCCACCTTTGAGCTCCATAGGAGTCATGGCCTCGTCTCCGAATAGCAACCTAAATGGGGTGAAGCATGTGGACCTGGCTTGAGTGGTCTGAATGGACCATAAAATCTTAGAGAGCTCTTCGGTCCATAGCCCCTTAGCCAAACCGACAATCCTGCTATTCAAACTGGAGAGAATATTTCCATTGGCTCACTCGATGGATCCATTGGATTGGGGGTGGCGAACAGCTGTGAAGCATAACTTGATGCCTAGTCCTTCGCAAAACTCTCTAAAGGGCTCAGCTTCGAACTGAGTGCCATTATCCACAGTTAACTCCCTTTGCACTTCGAACCTGCATATGATATTCTGCCAAAAGAATTTTTGCACATTTCTTGAAGTGATAGCAGTTAGGGGTTCAACTTCGACCCATTTAGAAAAATATTCGATTGCTACCACTGCAAACTTCAAGCTGCCTTTTGCCATTAGAAAAGGGCCGATGAGATCCATTCCCCATCGCGCCATTGGTCATACTGGGGCAATAACATGAAGAGGTGTTGGTGGACGGTAGCTCCATCTACCCATCCACTGGCACCCTTGGCAGGTTCGAACAAACTCTTCCACATCTCTTACAATTGTTGGCCAATAGAGCCCCTATCGAAGTGTCTTTCCTACTAGAGGATGAGGGGCTAGATGGCTACCACAGAAGCCTTCGTGAATCTCCCGAAGTGTATCTTGGCCTTCGAGTTGTGAGATGCACCGGAGTTGTGGAGAACAAACTCCGGCTTTGTATAATATTCCGTTGACAAGCTCATAATTTCGAGCCCTTTCTTGCAACCTTCGGAAATCCAGACCTTCTGACAATACTGCGCTGTTTTGCAAAACACCCATTATCGGAGTCCGCCAATCAGTGACTGGGATGCAAAGGACTTCTGTGGAGGGTAATTGATGCACCGTAGGCTTGATGAGTTCTTCATAGAAAGCGCCCTCCGGGACGTCCAATGCTCTGGTCACATCCTTCGCTAGAATGTCTTCAAGTTGATTATCTGCTCGAGGGATACTTCGAACAGAAAATCCTTTAAACATTGCTTTGGTCTTGCAGATTCCTTCTAAATACCTTGCAAGATGTGGGTTCCTAGATTGAAAGCTTTTGTCAACATGCCCTGCGATGACTTGGGAATCTGTTTTTATTATAATCCTTGCTGCTCCAAGTGACTTGTCTTTCGGAGGCCTAGCAGGATCCCTTCGTACTCTGCAATATTGTTGGTGGTCTTAAAGTTGAGCCTCGTGGAATACATGGCCTTCTGCCCTGACGGCGATATTATCACAGCTCTAGCTCCGGCACCAGATGCCTGATAGGATCCATCAGAAAAAATTGTCCATAGACATTCAGAGGTTTCTTCCGGAGCCCAGACTGCGGATGGAGTCCACTCGGCCACAAAGTCAACTATGACTTGGGACTTGATAGTTGTTCTCGCCGTGAAGGAAATACCAAAGGGGGCTAGCTCGACAGCCCATTTTCTGATCCTACCCATAGAATCTTTGCTCCGAAACATATCACCAAGAGGATACGAGGTAGGAATGATGAGATTATGTGCTCGGAGTATCTTGTCTTTGCACTAGACAAAGCTTTTGAGATGAAGTAGTGAGGAGCCATGCTGAAGAGCGTGGGCCTCATGGCTCCAGATGTGATGAGTCATTGTCAACGGTAGTCAAAGAGGACTAAAGAGAGGAGAAGACCTGCTGCGTTTGGGCTGCGTGTGACTCAAGTACACGGGCAGCGAGCGACTGTCGGGCAGAGAGGCTGCGAAGTCGGGCTGGCCCAATCCGGGTACATGGGCTAGGAGCAGCAGAGGATCCACTGGGCTGTTGACCAGGATTGACTCAGGTACACGGGCGGCGAGCGATTGCCGGGCTGAGAGAGCTGCGGAATCAGGCCGGCACAATCCGGGTACCTGGTGCAAAGTCGGTGGACGCTTTGTCAGTTTCGGCGCAAAACTGACGACCGCTGATCTCAGATCGGACTGTTTTGAGGTGAAGTCGTAGTCGCTACGAAAGCTCCGCTTCTGGATAAGTCATCTGTAAATAGGAGTTTACTATTTTGTCCTTAGGCCCACAGTCAGTCAATCGAGTCTGTAAAAATATCCTAAGGGTAGTTTGGTCTTTTCCATTTATTTCAGCGTCTATAAAAAGGAATTTTTGTAAAAATGTCATTATAATTTTATGTAATTTGAAAAATGCCACTGTTAGTGACTGTGGTAGGTCCCATATGTCAGTGACACGCCGATGGCATATTTCAAAACCGTGAAAATTGTAATGGCATGGAAAAATTTGGCCCCTATAAAAAACCCTAAGGGTCTTTTGGTATTATCCTAGTCTATTGGGCTGCCTATAAATAGGGCCCTAATCCCTAGGGTTAGGGTTAACTCACTTTAATCAAAAAACCAGAGTTCATCTTACCTGCCCCTGTTTGTGCGCCGCCATTTTGTTATGTGTTCTTCCTGTTTACGCCGTCGGCGAGTTCTCTATTTTGTTACTCTGAAATCACAGCCACAGTTTTTATCGATCTATCTCTCAATCACCGCATGAAGTTGTTTATTGCTGTTTCTATCGTATTGCATGCCTATTGTTTTTATCTGCGTGCGATGGCCTAGACTTCTGGTGTTCTGTGTTCTGTGTGCTGACAGGCTTCGCTACTATCACAGACTTCGGACGTGCCCTTTTTATTCAAAGCTTGATTTTCTGTTGACTTCGCTCGAGGTTAGCAGCGAAGTATTCATGTTTCTACCTGGCGTCTTTTCACTCGTGTGGGTCCTACTTTGTTTGTGCTTTCGAAGGTTGTAATTCGGAGTCTGTTTCTAGGCTTCGTTTCCTGTGTGTAAGCACCAGTGGACTCCGGTTCAAAGTTAGTCTGTGATTCGAAGGTCACTACTTCGGTGATTCTACTTCGATCAATTCAGGCTTCGAAGGTTGCATTGCAGGCTTCAGTTTTTCTATTTTTGCTTCGAAGTTGATTTTTTCCTGTGTTAAGCTTCGAAGTGTGCATTTCGAAGCAGACTTCGGTAACCTCACACTTCGCTCTACATACTGCATGGACCTCTACAACCTCAGGCTTCGCACGACTGCTTCGAATTAGGTGTCGGCACGTTCACCATAGGCTTCGACTCTGCAGGCTTCGTCAAGTATCGAACAGGAGACAACTCTGAACAGTAAGACTTCTTGTTTTACATGCATTCAGATTAAAATGTTGTGATGATTGAATTCTGTGTAGTTTGATTTGCCCATGTTTTAAATACTTTGTTAATCTGCCTATTAGCATTGTGTTGGTGTTTCTTTGTCTAGGACACCGGTCGTTTATAAGCTAGATACTTTTAGGCTTTGACGATCTGTTTGCATTTTCCTGCTAAGTCTTTTGAGGTGTGTTGGGTGTTGGGAGTAGGCCATTGATTCGAAAGAATTTTTTAGGCGCCCATTCACCCCCTCTGGTCGCTACTTTCGGTCCTACAACTAGACTGGGTTCTGCACCAGTTTTCCTTTAAGTTCAACTTCCCTAACCAGTACTACACTTACTACGGAGCCCGTTGCTATAAGATAAAGGAGAGTTTCTTTTGGGTGGGGCACAGTAAGTGTTGACAGATTTCTGAGATAATCTTTAATGTCATCGAAGCTCTTTTGGCACTCTGGCGTCCACTTGAAACTTTCGGAACCCTTTAGAACTTTAAAAATTGGAAGGCTTCGTTCGGCTGATCTGGCCAGGAATCTACTGAGGGTTGTAAGCCGTCCTATCAGCTTCTGAACTTGCTTGAGATTTTCTAGTGGAGACATTCTTTGCAATGCACTTATCTGCGTCGAGCTAGCTTCGATTCCTCTACTCGAAACTAAGTACCCTAGCAGTTTTCCTACTTGCGCCTTGAATATACATTTTTCAGAGTTGATGCGAACTCCACATGCTCGGAGGCTCTCAAAGGTTTCAGCTAAGTCTAGGCTATGATGGTGCTTTACAACACTCTTTATTACAATGTCATCCATATAGGCTTCCACATTTCGGCCTATCTGGTGACCTAGAGCCTTAGCTATAACATGTGAGAAGGTGGCTCCAGCATTCCGCAAGCCAAAAGGCATTCGAACATAACAAAATACTCTGGAGGGAGTTATAAAACTCATCTTGGCTTCGTCTTCGTGCTTTAGCCAGACCTGATGATAACCGGAGTATGCGTCTAGGAAGCTTAACAACTCGGAGCCAGCCATAGAATCCACAAGTTGGTCTATTCGGGGCATAGGGTAGGGGTCTCGCGGGCATGCTTTATTCAATGACGTGAAATCAATGCACATGCACCACTTACCAGAACCTTTTTTATGGAAAAACGGGGTTAGCCAACCACTACGTGTGGGCTACTTCCCTGATAATTCCGGCCCTCAACAATTTCTCCACCTCTACCTTGGCGAGGTCTGCCCTTTCTACTGATAACTTACGGAGCCCCTGGCGCACTGGCCTAGCCTTCGGGTTGACAAGCAAATTGTGTTTGATGATGCTTCGGTCAACTCCGGGGATATCTTCACCAGTCCAGGTCAAGATATCTAAGTTTTCTTTAACTACTTCATCCAGCGAAGTAGCTATTTCCAAAGGTAGCCCCTTGCCAAATTGTACTAGGTACTCCTTGCCATCTTTCAGGATCATCTTCATGATCACATCACCTTCCAGGCTTGGCTTTAGGGAAGGGCCCTTCGAGGAGCCTGAAGACTCTAAAGCCTCCTCCATGTGCTCCAACACAATATTCACCTACCGAGGGTCCAGAGGTGGACTATGGCCGTACTCCGCTCTTCGGGCTGCAGCTTGGTCTCCTGAAATAGTGAGGACTCCACTTTGCGTGAGCATTTTGAGACACAAATAGTTATGATGTGCTATAGCTCCGAACTGGTTCAGCATTCTCCTCCTGAAGATTGCATTATAGGCATATGGGCCATCGACGACATCGAACATAACCTCCTCCACACTGGCAAGGGGCCCCTCTCCGAAGGCAACCTCGAGACCTATTTGGCCGAGGGCATCGAGAGGAGGACCTGTGAAAACTTGGAGTGGGTGAGCTGCCAGAAGTAGGTGTCTTCGGGGAATGCACATCTGGTCGAAGGCCTAGACGAAGAGTATATCTGCGGAGCTCCCGCTGTCCACCAGTATCCTTTGGACTTCAACTCCTGCTATATCGGCTGAAATAACAAGGGGGTCAGTACGAGGAAAGTTCACCCCCGCAGCATCATTGGTAGTAAAAGAAATAGGTACATGAGACCACTCAGGCATTTCTACCGCTGAATTCAAGGTCCCTATGTGCCCTACATCGCGGACATATTCTCTTTGCTACCATTTTGACATGTTACCGAGGGTCCCCCTCTGGAGATGGGCAGGACCACTGGCTTACCGTGATCTTGGGAATGCTCCTACTTTAGTGGTGGCATAATGTTGGCCATTAGGAGTTGCATCGGTGCTTCGGGGTTGCTGGCTCGAGCCACGGCTTGCACAGGCTCCGAACGCACTACTGGAGGGGCTCGGTCTGAAGTACCTCGCCCTGAGCTTCGTCCTAAGTACTCCCCCCGAAGGGTCAATACGGACTTGCAATCTTTTGTGTCATGGCTTCTATTTTCGCCATGCACACAACAGAAGAAAGTTTGATGCCTGCCAGCCTTTCTCTCTTGGGGCTTCGAGGTGCTAGCCTTATTAACTTGCGCCCGTTGAAAGTTGACAGGCATCTTCGGGGTGGAGGGAGCAATATTTAATACCTCGGAGCGGAAGTGTTTCTTCACCCGCCTATGATCATTAAAGCAATTATCAAGGGGGCTTGCGGAGAAGTTGGGACTTCAGGCTCCGTATTCACTTCTCGAAGGGCTGGTGCAGGTGTCATGATTCTTAGGGGCAGCCTTCCTCTGCCTTGGCATACTGTTCAAAGTATGCCATCAGCTGTGCTACAGATGACACCGGCTTCCGGTGAAGTTTGCTAAGGAGATCTGGGTTCAACACCCCTTCGCGTGTCGCATCAACTACCGAAGAGGTAGACAAGCCTTTGACCTGGGACTTGGTGTGGGCGAAGCGTATAAAATACTCCCGAAGCGTCTCCCATGCTTGCTGCTTGACCTAGAACAGACTTCCGGTCGACATCGGGGCTACAAACATACCCTGGAAGTTACTCACGAACTTCCTCTTCAGTTGCTCCCATGACTTGATCGATACTATCTTTAGAGACCAGAACAATCGGAGAGCCTCACCTTCCAGCGCGAGGGGGAAACACTTCGCCATTGTATTACGCACCCCTCTGTTGGCTTGTATTGCTAAGGCATACGAACGAGAGAACTCTCTGGGGTCAGATCCACAGGAGTATTTGTGCAGCATCGAGGCCTTGAACCTGGGGTCGAAGGACACTTTCTGCAGGTCCGGATGCAACGGAGACTCGTCGAAGGATGCATTCTCGGCTTCCTCCGGGACTTGAAGAGCTTCAGGATGATTACCAGGACCATGGTCTTGATGCACCCCCTGAGCATGAGTGAATGCTTGAGAGCGAAGTCTATCTGCAGCTTCTTGCCTCCACCTTGCTACTTCTTCCTAAAGGCGTGCTACCTGGGCAACCGCGTCCTCAGGAAGGTCTTCATCTCCTCCGGAGGGGATCTCCGGGTCTTGGGAACTGAGGTAATCAGTTCGGAGCACCGAGGGAGCTGCTCGGGGACCTCTGGGTGTTCGAGGTATGATGACCCCTTTGGGGGTTGGTGGAATGACTGAGCGTCCTGCACCGTTGGTCTGAGGGGACCTTCGGGGAGGATCGATGGCTAGGCTCCACTTGGGAGGCATGGCTAACGAAGTTAAGGTCCGAAGACCGAAGACTTCGATTGGTTTGGGAAGGCGAGGAAAGGCCTTCGAGCTGCACTAGGAAGCCCCTTACCGAAGGGTGTGCGGAATCCTGAGACTACGAAGCTCACTCTACAAGTGTCTTCGAAGTGCGGTCAGCAGTAGAGAACTAGCTTTTAGAACTATGTTCCCCACGGACGGCACCAACTATTGGCGTAAAAGATTATGCTAATAGGTTCTCTAAGATTAAGAACTAACAAACAATGAGTTTGTGAAGTGAACTATCTCAAGCCTCCAAATAGGATAATAGTTCGAAGTAGTTCGAAGTTGTGTATTGAATATCTGAGTATTTGATGCCTATTATAGGGTGAGAAAGAGGGTATTTCTTGGTAAAAACTCTAAGGAAAAGACCTTTTTACCCCTGATTTACAACTGACATAGTGGAAACTATTCGGTACCCCGAATAGGGCTAAAATAGTAAAATGTATTCGAAGAAGATAGATAAGGCAGACGTCCCGTCATTCTTGTTGTTTCCCATTGTAGAGACAGAGCCTTCGGAGGGTATCTTAAACTGGGGTTCGGAGGACCCGTCGGCTCGGAAAGTT
Source organism: Zizania palustris (assembly GCA_019279435.1). NCBI lineage: Eukaryota > Viridiplantae > Streptophyta > Magnoliopsida > Poales > Poaceae > Zizania > Zizania palustris. Next base: position 31,735 of record JAAALK010001627.1, read on the forward strand.
CATCAACTTGGGGACAAGCTTCTATCTTAAAGGTGCATAAATTGTCTTTGCCTTTTGATCTTAATGGCCTTGGGGATGAAGTATTTCCCCCCAACAATAGTGTTCAGATTACTGCTGTTTTGCTATTCTGAAGTGGAGTGAGTGTTTGAAATCTGTTTACTTGTTTGAGTGAAAGTCATTCTGATTAGTATTAATCTTTGAGATGAATTGTTAGTTTGTATCAGCATCAGGTTGAACTCATTGTTCTGTTTTATTGCTGTGTTCAGTGCTAAACCTCACTTGACAAATTTCAGACCTCCTAGGTTGAGTATTCAAAGTGTACTGAAGTTGTTGATTGATCTGTTTGAAATTTCAGTTTTGAATCTGAATTGAAATTCTTAATCTCTGAGTGTTTTCTGATATTCTGAAACCTGTCGGAGATTCATTGATCGATACCTTTCTGTCGACTGTCCATTTGTCGATATAGCAATTGTATTTCGGAGTTTCAAGTATCGACAATACAGATCGATTGTTGAAACTCCGAGTTGCTTTGAAATCTGTTTTGAATCATGTTTTGAATAGTTACTGTGCTTCTTTATTCAAAATTGGTTTTGCAATATTTCAGAGGTGCGTTGGGTGATTTGACTAGGCCATCAGATTCACGAGAATTTGTCGAGGTGCCTATTCACCCCCCTCTAGTCGCCATTCCGATCCCACAATTGGTCTCAAAGCCAGTTAGATCACCAGTTGACCATAACCGGTTTGTGATCCTTGTGGCGACATGGCTAAGAACACTAAGATTCCGATGTTTGATGGTTGAGATTATGCTTATTGGAAGGTGCACATAGAGGCTTATTTGCTTAGCCAAGGAAGTGCAATTTGGGACATTGTTGCATCCCAATATGTGATTCCTGAAACTCGTACCTTAGAGACTGAGAAGTCAAAGTATGAATGTAATAGCAAGTCAAGAAACATTATTTTTATCAGTCTAAGTCGCAACAAGTTTGATAGGGTCCAGCACCTTCGAACTGCACGAGAAATCTGGACGACCTTGAGTACTTTTCATGAGGGCACTTCTCAGATTAAGGCTAGGAGGCAGAGCACGTATAATCAAGAATACCAAATGTTCGTGCTAGGCCCGACGAATCTGTAGATGCCTTGTTTGCACGCTTTGACGGAATTGTTAGAAACTTGCGCTCCACTGGGACGCTAGCTTACTTTGATCATGACCGGGCGATCAAACTTCTCTATGCTCTGGATCGTAGCATATGGGAAGTAAAGATCTCAAACATTGAAGAGTCTGCGAGTTTTGGTACTTTGACATGTGATGAACTCTTCAGTAAGCTTAAGTCCACCGAGATAGCCAAGGCATCTCGTTCTGGGATTGGGAACTCTTTGCCACAATCCATGGCACTAGTTTCTAGTTCTGGCAATGGCATCTCATCTGGAGGTAGCGTGTCTAGTGTTTGTGCTTTGTCTGGGGGGTTTTGCCTTGTCTTCTTTGGTCTCTGTCACAAAGGAACAAGTGGACACATTGGACGATGAAGAGCTTGCTCTTATAGTCAAAAAGTTCACTAGATTCTACAATGTTAGAAGAGATCAGAGGAGAGGAGGCTCTCGAGGGTGTTTTAGTGTGGTGACCTCACATTAAAGCCAATTGCCCAAAACTGACAGCTAAAAATGAACATGAACACAAATATCAGAAAAGAGATAAAAAATCGTTTTACAAAGGCAAAAGAGGAAAAGTGGCGAAAAGGATGGCTAGAGCTTTCGTGGCAGCACTCAGTGACATCGATAACATCTCGAGTGAAGAACCAAGTTCTGATGAAGATGAACCAGGCAAGAATGAAGAAAAGAAGGAAAAGATGAAGGACTTCAACGACCTCTGCTTCATGGCCAACGACAAGCAAAGCAGCGATGAGCTTGACTCATCTAAGGTTAGTCTATCTCTTGATCAATTACTTGGTCAAACGATGAATTACATAATGCAATTATGTCACAAGATAGACTGCTTAAACTTGCTGCTGAAGACCGAAAAGAACAAAAGCTTAAAATTGAATCTCTTTATACTGAACTTGCTTTGTTGAAGTCTAAATATGAAATTGCTGAATGTGAGTCATGTCTTGTCGTTATGAATGAACTTGCTCAGTTGCGTCTGATTCATGCTCAAAACATTGAAAAACTTGAAAATATTCAGAAGCAACTTTTGGTGGTGGAGTCTAGTCCTTATGCCATCGATGAATGCTTGAATTGTACTTTACTGATTGAAAGTATTAGTGTGAGAGATAAGCATATTGATGAGCTTAAGGCTAGATTGCAGAGTGTTGAGTGTTATGAGGATGTGCAGCCGCGTGTCCCATCTGCATCAACCCTTAAGGACCACATCAACTTTGCTAGAGAGCAAGTAGAAAAACTGAAGTGTGAGAATGATTATTTGCTTTCCATGGTAGACAAATTGTGAGATCGGAATGGCGACTAGAGGGGGGTGAATAGGCGCCTCAACAATTTCTCGTGAATAAGATAGCCTGTCCAAAACACCCCAACACACCTCTACAAAATTCAAATTTCAAGTCTGAATCAATCAGTGCAATTAGAGAAAAAACGTGTATCAAAAACTCAGTTCAGACTAAATTGGAATTTCAAGAGCCGAACTAGCCCAATCGGACTTTGAAGTATCGACTGCCTCAGAACTTTGGAGTTTGAAACTCCGACTTGGTCAGTCGGTCGCTGATGTCCCGACAAAATTCAGAGTATTCAGAAACGCCCTTGAACCAGCAAATAAACAGAGCAATGTGATCAACAAATGCTGATTCAAAATGAACACCTCATCTCAATGGCTAGAAGGACTTTCACTCAAAACTGAATTCAGACTTCAATCAAATACTTTGATCATCTATCAATAAACTCAGATCAGAAAGGTTTTAATTCAAACAGTTTTACTTGCTGGAAACAGGAGCACAAAATGCTGAACAATTTTTGTCAACACAAGACTGTAGCAGTACTAAAACTTATCAGCAATTCCTATTCATCGATAAGAGCACAAAGTGTTTCTTTATCTCTTTCAGTTTTCAGCACATATCAACCATGCAGACTTGCATCAAGGATTATACATATCAGTACACTTCATCTAATCTTGACTCATTTCAGACAAACAGCAAAACAGATTCAATACATAGATAATACCCAACACAGGATATCAGAATTTGATCAAATATGAATCTGCATAGAAAACAGTACTCTAATCATAGACACACTGCTGAAACAGTATTAAATTTCAGTGCAAACAGTATATTCTTAATTGATATTCATGAGCAAGATTCCAACAAGTGATCTGCAAAAACAGCAACTGAAACAGCTCTAACTTTCTGAATTTAGAACTTGATGTAACAAAACAAATTAACAACAACTAGCTATTTTCAGATGTTCAGATCACAAAACTTAATTTAGTATTTAAACTTTCAGGAATACAGCTAAAACATACTAGAAGCTTACTCTATACAGTACTGAACACACTATAGATCACTGAACTGAAATCTGATGCAAACAAATTGCATATACAACAAAAACAATACTGAATTCAAATCATTTAGCCTTGACAACAAATTTGAAAACTGATACAAAAGTGAGATTACTTTGGAACAGATTTAGTGTGTCATTGAAAACAGAATTCAGATTCAAAACTAAATTTCAATCAAACTCAGAGTTAAAACTTTACACTTGATTTCAGACAAAACTAATCTGAGTTGATTCAGTTCAAACCTGAATACACATTTCTGAAAATCAGTGCTACAGATCAGATTTGAAGATTGAAGTGAATATTTAGAAGCTGAGTTGAACTGAACTGAATTTTCAACCAGAACCTGACTGAAAATTGGATAAAACTCAGCAAACAACTCTGAAAAATCTAACCAATCTGATCTTGAACTTAAATCATGCTAAACTTATGAAAAACATGACAGATTCCAAGATCAAACCCTATTCAGCATACATCATACACAATTATGGAAGAATTCTCATAAGTAAACAGTCCAGATCATCAAAATTTCAAGAGAAATGATGAAGAACTCACTGATTCAGTTGCTGGAGACAAATGGAGCTGTATGATGAATAGTGTTGTCAACACAGCTCTGTAGCTATTCTGAAAACTGCCCAGATCCCTGTTCCGGATCAGAAGTTCATCTCATAAGGTTTTTCACTAGTATTCCAGTTGAAAAGCTGAACCAATGTGTTTCTCACTCAATTCAACAGGCAGAAAACTAAACATAATTCTTGAGAAGATCAAGAATCAGGAAATGGTAGAAAGGATTTAAATCTCAATTTGTGCAACAAAGATTATGGATTACCTTGAATCCCTTCAACCATGACATTACTCAAGAAGGACTCAAAGAATCAGCCAAGATGCTGATGAACAATTTGAAGAAACAATTCATCAAACATGTAAAGGGCACACCAAAACTGAACAGATTTTTTCAGAGTATTTTTTAGTACTGTGGTGCCTCCTTTGATCAGCAAAAAGATCAAGAATATATTGCAGAAATCACATGAAACTTTCAAAAATGGATCATTCAAATCATGCACAACAAATATGTATAAACATCAATATCAACTTATGCACTAGATTTACCCGAAATCGCAGCACAAAAACGAATTCAGCCACAAAGTGTACCTGCGCTGGAAACAGAGCTTTCCATGAACAGTGTGCCGATTTCACTGTGTCTGATCCAAAAATTCCATCCAAACCTGTTTCCCGTCAAACTCAATTCAAAACGAAATTTTCAGTGTATTTCCCATTGCAAAAATGGCTGTCTCAAGTCATGTCTATGGCTGAGAGATCATGGGGATAATATCCTACCAACCCATGTTCTAGAAGCCCCCTATTTACACATAACCTTCTACTAATTTCAGAATTAACAATTCTGAAAATCCCCTTTGAGACCTAAAGTAAAATTAGAAAAAGACTCTCCTCTTAATATATTTTCAGAGTAGACCCACTCTAAAAAATATACCAAAAGGTTACACTATGAAACTGAAAATTTTAAACTAATACAAGACACCTATTTATTAAATTAACAAAAACATAAACGTTTCGACGGTTTTCAGCAAAAAACCGACAAAGCTTCTCAGCCATTCAACTCGTGACACCGTTTTGTGACTCCGAGCGCCAGCATGCCAGTTCCGCTCTCGATCCCCTCGAGCCGCCTGAATGCTTGTCCTGGCCTCCCTCTCGCAAACCCGGTCATCACGCCGTCGCAGTCAGCCGTCCATCCAAGTCTTGCTCCGTCTCTTCGTGCACTCTGGACATCTTCTCCAACATCGCCCGGCCTCCCTAATCCTCCGGCATCAAGCTCCCCGCTCGACCCTCGATCACCCGCCATCGACAATTTGTCAGCATCTCCTCCCTACACATACAAGACAAGCCAAAACAAGAACGTGTCGCACCGCCGAAACCTCGCAGCCAACCTCCATTTCACATCAAACCCCTCAATGCACTCAACCAACCTCAACCACTCAAACACTCATCCTTGTCAATCACTCATCATCCAGACCGAAACCACCCTTGGTTTCACAATCTCCCCCTTGATGAGTGCATTGACAACCCCAAAGCAAAGACATGATGAGGATTGCAAGTTACGCGCACAAGTGACCATAAAAACTCATAAAAGATCTCCCCTCTTGGGCAAAAGCCTTATGCAAGGAAAAGGCAAAGCGCAAAAGCATCAAAAGCATTAAATATATCACTTGGTAAAAGATCTCCCCTCTTGGGCAAAAGCCTTATGCAAGGCAAAGACAAAAGCGCAAAAGCATCAAAAGCATCTCAATGCAACATGCAAAGCAAAAGCATCTCAACATGAAAGCCAATTACTCCCCCTTAACCAAGCAATCCAAAAGCCTCCAAAAGCATCATGTAGACCATTTCTCCCCCTTTGACAATGCAGGCATCAAGGAGATAAAAAATGCAAAGAGGGGAAAGAGGGTAAAGCAGAGATGGAGTTTCTGAAACATGAGCAGCTGCAATTACAATACAAAAAAGCATTCGCCTTGAATATCATCTAAAAGTATTGTATGATAGTCTCAAATGAATACCATCTAAACAAAAGGCATGAGCAAGCATTTTCAGGTTTTAACAAATAAAAGCATCACCCACTCAAACTAGTATACTAGACATGTCAAGGCATGAGATGCAAAAGCTAAACAAGCACACACTATATGAGCGTATCGCACTTCAAGGTGCTTTAGCAAATATGATATGCAATGATTTCAAATTTTTCATTTTTGTGCCAGGGGTTATTTGCATGTCAACCTTATGTTAACCAACCATGCTAAGCCTTGGTTGAAACCATCAGAGGCTTAAAGCAATGGTCTCGGCAAACACTTCAACGTCCCGATTCATACCAAAGTGCTATGGTAAGCCGTCTAGAACAAAGTAGTGCGACAAAGCAAACTCACTTGGATCTTTTCAAATTTCAGCGCACAAAAGCATGAATATCATCCATCTTCATTTTCATTTTCATTCAATTTTCAATTTCATTTTCATTTTCATTCATTTTTTATGAAATCAAGTTGCGTATTAGCATCCAAGTAAAAAGGACCTAGCTATCAGGTGTGTAAAAGATAGCAAAAGCACTCAACCCATTTAAGCTAGTTTCTAGACTAAGCAGTGATCATTTTCAAGTTTTCACAAATAAAAGTCATGTTCATGACAAGTATCAGATGAAGACATGTCAAGTAGTCAACAGTATTAAAGACAATAGTTCAAAGGCATTACAAAGCATCTTCTTGTAAAAGCAATTAATCATATGATAGAAGCTCATGCAATGCTACACAGCTCCCCCTCAAAACATGCTAGTATCTCGAATACTCAGTGAGAGGGTGAGTGTAACACCCAAATTTTCAAAGAAATAAAATACCTTTTAATATATTTTTCTGGAATTAATTAATATGGAAATACCTTAAAGCCCTTCTTAGACTATTTGAACTAGAATCTAGGTAAATGACCAAACCAGAGGCTAGAAATTTTGTATATGATCCCAAGGCCAAGATATATTTTTGAGAATTTTTACAAAATTTTTACACCCTTGGAAGTAGCCAAATATTTTAAACGAATTTATGTAATTATTTTATTCGAAAAGAATTGAAACAGTAACGGCCCCCTCCCCACCTCTTCTCTCTCCCCCGACCAGCCTAGCCGCCCCCCTTCCCGTGCCACGGACTGACAACCGGACCCCACCCGTCAGTGACCCCTCTCCCTTCGCGCGCGCGCCTGACCGCCTGACCCCAACCGTTAGTCGCCACGCCCGTACGCTCTCGCCCGCTGACCACCTTGGCCCACCTGTCGGACCCGTCATCTCCGCGAGATCCGCCCCCAAATCCCCCCCTCATCGGCCGATGCCTTAATGCACCTCGGATCCAATGCTCCCGACCCCCTCTCCCCAAATTGAGCCCGACATTCAAACCCCCGCGCTCCGCCGACCGTTTCCCCCTTTATTTCACGCGTCGTTGTCCTGGATCAAGCACACGCATGCACGGAAAGAGCTCATCGGCATTGAAGAGGCTTTACTCTCGGCCTCCCCCGATTGCGCCCCCTCTGCCCCCGCCGGTACCTCTATTTAAACCCCCGACCACCCCCTCGTCCACCCCGCACGTCATTTTGCCTTGAGAGCCACAGAGCGCCTA